>JBBYHK010510183.1:0-13360 GCA_038382065.1 Adansonia grandidieri | reverse complement strand
GAAAGATGAACTTTAATTCTAAAAATGGTAGAAAGAGAAGTTTTTCTTATGAAACCAAAGCATCAATAACATTTATCCCAATAAGGAGAATGTGTTTATGGTTTCTAATCATGAAAACAATGGAGATTACTATATGAATCTGCGTTTATCGCAATTTATACATAAACTTTGATTCTAAAAAATGGTGGGAAGTGAAATTTTTCTTATAAATCCAAAGCATCAGTTTATTTATAACAATGAGGATAATGAATTTATGGTGCCCAATTATTAAAAGAAAGGAGATTATTATATGAATCCGTGTTTATCCCGACTGAAAGATGAACATTAATTCTAAAATTAGTAGAAAGCAAAATTTTTCATATGAAACCAAAGCATCAATATCATTTATCCCAATGAGGAGAATATGTTTATGGTTCCTAATCACGAAAACAAAGGAGATTACTATGTGATCCGTGTTTATCCTAATTTATAGATAAACTTTGATTCTAGAAAATGGTGGGAAGTCAAGTTTTTCTTATAAAGCCAAAGAATTAATTCATTTATGCCAATGAGGGGAACGGATTTGTGGTGCCTAATCATTAAAAGAAAAGAGATTATTATGTGAATCTATGCCTATCCCAATTGAAAAATGAACTTTAATTCTAAAAATCGTAGAAAGAGAAGTTTTTCTTATGAAACCAAAGCATCAACTCATTTCTCCCAATGATGAGAATGAATTTATGGTGCCCAATCATTATATAAAAGGCGATTATTATGCGAATCCGTGTTTATCTCAATTGAAAAGTAAACTTTAATTCTAAAAATGGTAGAAAGAGAAGTTGTTCTTATGAAACCAAAGCATCAATTCATTTATCAGAATGAGAAGATTCAATTTATTATGCCCAATCATTAAAAGAAAAGAGATTATTACGTGAATCCATGTTTATTCCGATTGAAAGAAGAACTTTAATTCTAAAATCGGTAGAAAAAGAAGTTTTTCTTATGACACCCATGCATCAATATCATTTATTCCAATAAGGAGAATGTATTTATGGTGCCCAATCATGAAAAAAGAAGAGATTATTCTGTGAAACCATCTTTATCTCAATTGACAAACGAACTTTGACTCGAAAAAATGGTGGGAAATAAAGTTTTTCTTATGAAACCAAAGCATTAATTCATTTATCCTAATGAGGGGAATGAATTTAAGGTTCTGAACCATTAAAAGAATGGAGATTATTATGTAAATCCATGCTTATCCCAATTAAAGACGAATTTTAATTCTAAAAATGGTAGAAAAAACCAGAGCATCAATTCATTTATCCCAATGAGGAGAATGAATTTGTGGTGCCCAATCATTAAAAGAAGGGAGATTATTATTTGAATCCGTGTTTATCCTGATTGAAAGGTGAACTTTAATACTAAAATTGTTAAAGAGAAGTTTTTCCTACGAAACTAAAGCATCAATATCATTTACCTAAATGAGGCGAATGTGTTTATGGTTCCTAATCATGAAAACGAAGGAGATTATTACGTGAATCCCTATTATCCTAATTGATAGATGAACTTTGATTCAAAAAAATGCTGGGAAGTGAAGTTTTTCTTATGAAACCAAAGCATCAATTCATTTTTGCCAGTGAAGAGAATGAATTTGTGGTGCCCAATCATTAAAAGGAAGGAAATTATTATGTGAATCTATGTTTATCCCAATTGAAGATAAACTTTATTTCTAAAAATGGTAGAAAAAGAAGTTTTTCTTATGAAGCCAAAGAATCAATATCATTTTTCCCAATGACGAGAATGTGTTTATGGTTCTTAATATGAGAACAAAGGAGATTATTACATGAATCCATGCTTATCCAATTGATAGAGGAACTTTTATTCTAAAAAATGGTGGGAAGTGAAGTTTTTCTTATGAGACCCAAGCATCAATATCATTTATTCCAATGAGGAGAATGTATTTATGGTGTCCAATCATGACAAAAAATGGAGATTATTATGTGAAACCATCTCTATCCTAATTGACAGATGAACTTTGACTTTAAATATGGTGGGAAGTGCAGTTTTTCTTATGAAACCAAAGCATCAATTCATTTATCCTAATGAGGAGAATGAATTTGAGGCACCCAATCATTAAAAGAATGAAGATTATTATGTCAATCCATGTTTATCCTGACTGGAAGATGAACTTTGTTTTTAAAAATAGTAGAAAGAGAAGTTTTTCTTATGAAACCAAAGCATCAATATCATTTATCCCAATGGGGAGAATGTGTTTATGGCTCCTAAACATGAAAACAAAAGAGATTATTACTTGAATCTATGTTTATCTAATTGATAGATAAACTTTGATTCTAAGTAATGATGGGAGGTGAAGTTTTTCTTATGAAACCAAAGCGTCAATTCATTTATCCCAATGAGAAGAATGAATTTGTGGAGCCCAATCATTAAAAGAAAGGAGATTATTATGCAAATCCATGTTTATCCTAATTGAAAGATGAACTTTAATTTTAAAAAAAGGTACAAAGAGAAGTTGTTCTTATGAAACCACACCATCAATTCATTTATCCCATAAGGAGAATGAATTTATGGTGCCCAATCATTAAAAGAAAGGGATTATTACATGAATCCGTGTTTATCCTAATTGATGGATGACCTTTGATTCTCAAATATGGAGGGAAGTGAAGTTTTTCTTACAAAACCCATGCATCAATATCATTTATTCCAATGAGGAGATTGTATTTATGGTGCCCAATCATGAAAAAAAGGAGATTATACGTGAAATCATCTTTATCCTAACTGATTGATGAACTTTGACTCTAAAAAATGGTGGGAAGTAAAGTTTTTCTTATGAAACTAAAGCATTAATTCAATTATCCTAATGAGGAGAATGAATTTATGGTGCCTAATCATTAAAAGAATGGAGATTATTTTGTGAATCCATGTTTATCCTAATTAAAAGATGAGCTTTAATTCTAAAAATGGTAGAAAGAGAAGTTTTTCTTATGAAACCAGAGCATCAATTCATTTATTCCAATCAGAAGAACAAATTTGTGGCACCCAAACATTAAAAGAAAGGCAATTATTATGTGAATCTGTGTTTATCTCGATTGAAAGATGAACTTTAATACTAAAACTGGTGGAAAAAGAAGTTTTCCTATGAAACCAAAACATCAATATCATTTATCACAATGAGGAGAATGTGTTTATGGTTCCTAATCATGAAAACAAAGGAGATTACTATGTGAATCCATGTTTATCCTAATTTGTAGATGAACTTTGATTCTAAATAATGGTAGGAAGTGAGTTTTTCTTATGAAACCAAAGCATCAATTCATTTATCCCAATGAGGAGAATGAATTTATGGTGCCCAATCATTAAAAGAAAGGAGATTATTATGTGAATCTGTGTTTATCCTAATTGAAACACGAACTTTAATTTTAAAAAAAGTAGAAAGAGAAGTTGTTCTTATGAAACCAAGCATCAATTGATTCATCCCAATGAGGAGAATGAATTTGTGGTGCCAAATCATTAAATGAAAATAGATTATTACATGAATCCGTGTTTATCCCAATTGATGAATGAACTTTGATTCTCAAATATAGTGGGAAGTGAAGTTTTTCTTATGAAACCCACGCATCAATTCTAATGAGGAGAATGTATTTATGGTGCCCAATCACAAAAAAAAAAGAGATTATTAGGTGAAACCATCTTTATCCGAATTGACTGATGATCTTTGACTCTAAAAACTAGTGGGAAGTAATGTTTTTCTTATAAAACCAAAGCATCAATTCATTTATCCTAATGAGGAGAATGAATTTGTGGTGCCCAATCATTAAAAGAATGGAGATTATTGTGTGAATGTTTATCTCGATTAAAATATGAACTTTAATACTAAAATTGGTGGAAAGAGAGGTCTTCCTATGAAACCAAAGCATCAATTTCATTTATCCCAAATACGAGAATGTGTTTATGGTTCCTAATCATGAAAACAAAGGAGATTACTATGTGATCCATGTTTATCCTAATTTATAGACAAACTTTGATTCTAAAAAATGGTGGAATGTCAAGTTTTTCTTATGAAACGAAAAAATCAATTCATTTATGCCAATGAGGGAATGAATTTGTGGTGCCCCATCGTTAAAAGACAAGAGATTATTATGTGAATCCGTGCTTATCCCAATCGAAAGATAAACTTTAATTCTAAAAATGGTAGAAAGAGAAGTCTTTCTTATGAAACCATAGCATCAATTCATTTATCATAATGACGAGAATGAATTTATGGTGCCTAATCATTATAAAAAAGAGATTATTATGTGAATCCTTGTTTATCTTAATTGAAAGATGAACTTTAATTTTAAAAAATGGTAGAAAGAGAAGTTTTTCTTATGAAACCAAAGCATCAATTCATTTATCTCAGTGAGGAGAATGAATTTGTAGTGCCCAATCATTAAAAGAAGGAGATTATTATGTGAATCTGTGTTTATCCTAATTGAAAGATGAACTTTAATTCTAAAATTGGTAGAAAGTAAAGTTCTTCCTATGAAACCAAAGGATCAATATCATTTATCCTAATGAGGAGAATGTGTTTGTGGTTCCTAATCATTAAAACAGAGGAGATTATTACGTGAATCCATGTTTATCAAATTGATAGATGAACTTTGATTTTAAAAAATGGTGGGAAGTGAAGTATTTCTTATTAAGCCAAAGCTTCAATTCATTTTTCCTAATAAAGAGAATGAATTTATGGTGCCAAATCATTAAAAGAAATGAGACTATTACATGAATCCGTGTTTATCTCTATTGAAAGACAAACTTTTTTTCTAAAAATGGTAGAAAAAGAAGTTTTTCTTATGAAACCAAGGAATTAATATCATTTATCCTAATGAAGAGAATGTGTTTATGGTTCCTAACCATGAAAATAAAGAAGATTATTACCTGAATCCATGTTCATGCAATTGATAGATAAACTTTGATTCTAAAAAATGGCAGGAAGTGAAGTTTTTCTTATGAAACCAAAGTATCAAGTCATTTATCCCAATGAGGAGAATGAATTTGTGGTGCCCAATCACTAAAAGAAAGGAGATTATTATGTGAATCTGTATTGATCTCAATTGAAAGATGAACTTTAAATCTAAAGTTGGTAGAAAGGGAAGTTCTTTTTTAAGAAACCAAAGCATCAATATCATTTATCCTAACAAGGAGAATGTGTTTATAGTTCCCAATCATGAAAACAAAGTAGATTACTATATAAATCCATATTTATCCCAATTTATAGATGAACTTTGATTCTTAAAATGGTGGGAAGTGAAGTTTTTCTTATGAAACCAAAGCATCAATTCATTTATTCCAATGAGGGAAAGGAATTTACGGTGCCCAGTCATTAAAAGAAAGGAGATTACTATGTGAATCCATGTTTATCCCTACTAAAAGATGAACATTAATTCTAGAAGAGGTAGAAAGAGAAGTTTTTTTATGAAACTAAAGCATAAATTCATTTATCCCACTAACAAGAATGAATTTGTGGTGCCCAATCATTGTAAAAAAAGGAGATTATTATGTGAATCCATGTTATCTCAATTGAAGGACGAACTTTAATTTTAAAAAATAGTAGAAAGAAAAGTTGTTCTTATGAAACTAAAGCATCTATATCATTTATCCCAATGAGGAGAATGTTTTTATGGTTCCTAATCATGAAAACAAAAAAGATTATTATGTTAATCAGTATTTATCGAATTGATAGATGAACTTTGGTTTTAAAAAATGGTAGGAAGTGAAGTGTTTCTAATGAAACCAAAGCATCAATTAGTTTTTCCTAATAAGGAGAATGAATTGGTGGTGCAAAATCATTAAAAGAAAGGAGACTGTTACATGAATCCGTGTTTATCTTTATTGAAAGATGAACTTTATTTCTAAAAATGGTAGAAAGAGAAGTTTTTCTTATGAAACTAAGGAATCAATATCATTTATCCCAATGAAGTGAATGTGTTTACGGTTCCTAACCATGAAAATAAAAGAGATTATTACCTAAATCCATGTTTATCCAATTGATAGATGAACTTTGATTCTAAAAAATGGTAGAAGTGAAGTTTTTCTTATGAAACGAAAGCATCAAGTCATTTATCCCAATTAGGAGAATGAATTTGTGGTGCCCAATCATTAAAAGAAAAGAGACTATTATGTGAATCCGTATTGATCCCAATTGAAAGATGAACTTTAAATCTAAAAATGGTAGAAGAGAAGTTTTTTATGAAACCAAAGCATCAATGTCATTTATCCCAACGAGGAGAATGTGTTTATGGTTCCTAATCATGAAAACAAAGGAGATTACTATGTGAATCCATGTTTATCCCAATTTATAGATGAACTTTGATTCTAAAAATGGTGGGAAGTGAAGTTTTTCTTATGAAACCAAAGCATCAATTCATTTATGCCAATAAAGGAAAGGAATTTGCGGTGCCCAATCATTAAAAGAAAGGAGATTACTATGTGAATCTGTGTTTATCCCAACTGAAAAATGAACTTTAATTATAAAAAAGGTAGAAAGAGAAGTTTTTCTTGTGAAACCAAGGCATTAATTCATCTATCCCAATGACGAGAATGAATTTGTGGTGCCCATTCATTATAAAAAAAGAGATTATTATATGAATCCATGTTATCTTAATTGAAAGATGAACTTTAATTTTAAAAAATGCTAGAAAGAGAAGTTGTTCTTATGAAACCAAAGCATCAATATCATTTATCCCAATGAGGAGAATGTGTTTATGGTTCCTAATAATGAAAACAAAGGAGATTATTACCTGAATCCATATTTATCGAATTGATAGACAAACTTTGATTTTAAAAAATGGTGGGAAATAAAGTGTTTCTTATGAAACCAAAGCATCAATTCATTTTTTATAATAGGGAGAATGAATTTGTGGTGCCAAGTTATTAAAAGAAAGGAGGTTTTATGTGAATCCTTGTTTATCTCGATTGAAAGATGAACTTTATTTCTAAAAATGGTAGAAACAAAAGTTTTTCTTATGAAACCAAGGAATCAATATCATTTGTCCCAATGAGGAGAATGTATTTATGGTTCCTAACTATGAAAACAAAAGAGATTATTACATGAATCAGTATTTATCGAATTGATAGACGAACTTTGATTCTAAAAAATGGCGAGAAGTGAAGTTTTTCTTATAAAACCAAAGCATCAATTCATTTATCTGATTAAGGAGAACGAATTTATAGTGCCCAATCATTAGAAGAAAGGAGATTATTATGTGAATCCGTGTTTATCCCAATTGAAAGATGAACTTTAATTTTTAAAAAAGTAGAAAGAGAAGTTGTCCTTATGAAACTAAAGCATCAATTAATTTATCCCAATGAGGAGAATGAATTTGTGGTGCCCAATCATTTAATGAAAAGAGATTATTACATGAATCCATGTTTATCCCAATTGATGGACGGACTTTGATTTTGAACTATGGTGGGAAGTAAAGTTTTTTTTTATGAAACCCATGCATCAATATCATTTATTCCAATGAGGAGAATGTATTTATGGTGCCCAATCACAATAAAAAGGAGATTATTATGTGAAACCATCTTTATCCCAATTAACTAACGATCTTTAACTCTAAAAATTGGTGGGAAGTGATGTTTTTCTTATGAAACCAAAGCATCAATTCATTTATCCTAATAAGGGGAATGAATTTGTGGTGTCCAATCATTAACAGAATGGAGATTATTATGTGAATCCATATTTATCCCAATTAAAAGATGAACTTTAATTCTAAAAATGGTAGAAAAAAGAAGTTTTTCTTATGAAACCAAAGCATTAATTCATTTATTCTAAAAAGGAGAATGAATTTATGGCATCCAAGCATTAAAAGAAAAGAGATTATTATGTGAATCCATGTTTATCCTGATTGAAAGATGAACTTTAATACTAAAATTGGTGGAAAAAAAGTTTTCCTATGAAACCAAAGTATCAATATCATTTATCCCAAGGTGGAGAATGTGTTTATGGTTCCTAATCATGAAAACAAAAGAGATTACTATGTGATCCATGTTTATCCTATTTATAGATGAACTTTGATTCTAAAAAATGGTAAGAATTCAAGTTTTCTTATCAAACCAAAGAATCAATTCATTTATACTAATGAGGGGAACGAATTTATGGTACCCATTCGTTAAAAGAAAAAGGAATTATTATGTCAATCTATGCTTCTCCTAATTGAAGATGAACTTTAATTCTAAAAATGGTAGAAATAGATTTTTTTTTTATGAAACCAAAGCATCAATTCATTTATCACAATGACAAGAATGAATTTGTGGTGCCCAATCATTATAAGAAAGGAAATTATTATGTGAATCTATGTTTATCTCAATTGAAAGATGAACTTTAATTTTAGAAAATGGTAGAAAGAGAAGTTGTTCTTATGAAACCAAAGCATCAATTCATTTATCTTAACGAGGAGAATGAATTTGTAGTGCCGAATCATTAAAAGAAGGAGATTATTATATGAATCCGTGTTTATCCTGATTGAAAGATGAACTTTAATTCTAAAATTAGTAGAAAATGAAGTTCTTCTTATGAAACCAAATGATCAATATCATTTATCCCAATGAGGAGAATGTATTTCTGGTTCCTAATCATGAAAACAGAGGAGATTATTCTTTGTTTATCGAATTGATAGACGAACTTTGATTTTAAAAAATGGTGGGAAGTAAAGTGTTTCTTATGAAACCAAAGCATCAATTCATTTTTCCTAATAAGGAGAATGAATTTATGGCGCCAAATCATTAAAAGAAAGGAGATTGTTATATGAATCCGTGTTTATCTCTATTGAAATATGATTTCTAAAAATGGTAGAAAGAGAAGTTTTTCTTATGAAAATAAGGAATCAATATCATTTATCCCAATGAAGGGAATGTGTTTATGGTTCCTAACCTTGAAAACAGAGGAGATTATCACCTGAATCTATGTTTATCCAATTGATAGACGAACATTGATTCTAAAAAAAGGCAGGAAGTGAAGTTTTTCTTATGAAACCAAAGCATCAAGTTATTTATCCTAATGAAGAGAATGAATTTGTGGTGGCCAAACACTAAAAGAAAGGAGATTATTATGTGAATCCGTATTGATCCCAGTTGAAAGATGAACTTTAAATCTAAAAATGGTAGAAAGAAAAGTTTTTTTTTACGAAACCAAAGCATCAATATCATTTATCCATGTTTATCCCAATTTATAGATGAACTTTGATTCTAAAAATTGGTGGGAAGTAAAGTTTTTCTTATGAATCCAAAGCATCAATTCATTTATGCCAATGAGGGGAACAAATTTATTGTGCCCAATCATTAAAAGAAAAAAGATTATTAGGTGAATCCATGTTAATCCTAACTGAAAGATGAACTTTAATTCTAAAAAAGGTAGAAAGAGAAGCTTTTCTTATGAAACCAAAGCATCAATTCATTTATCCCAATAACGAGAATGAATTTGTGGTGCCCGATCATTATAAAAAGTAGATTATTATATGAATCTATGCTTATCTCAGTTGAAAGATGAACTTTAATTTTAAAAAATGGTAGAAAGAGAAGTTGTTCTTATGAAAGCAAAACATCAATATCAGTTATCCCAATGAGAAGAATATGTTTATGGTTCCTAATCATGAAAGCAAAGGAGATTATTACGTGAATCTGTGTTTATTAAATTGATATACGAACTTTAATTTTAAAAAATGGTGCGAAGTGAAGTGTTTCTTATGAAACCAAAGCATCAATTCATTTTTCCTAATAAAGAGAATGAATTTGTTGTGCCAAATCATTAAAAGAAAAGAGACTGTTATGTAAATCCGTGTTTATCTCGATTGAAAGATGAACTTTATTTCTAAAAATGGTCGAAAGAGAAGTTTTTCTTATGAAACCAAGGAATCAATATCATTTATCCCAATGAAGTGAATGTGTTTATGGTTCCTAACCATGAAAACCAAGGAGATTATTGCCTGAATCCGTGTTTATCCAATTGATAGATGAACTCTGATTCTAAAAACTGACGGGAAGTGAAGTTTTTTTATTGAAACCAAAGATTAAGTCATTTATCCTAATGAGGAGAATGAATTTGTAGTGCCTAATCATTAAAAGGGAAGAGAATATTATGTGAATCCATATTTATCCCAATTGAAAGACAAACTTTAATTCTAGAAATGGTAGAAAGAGAAGTTTTTATTATAAATCAAAAGTATCAATATCATTTACCCCACTAGGGAGAATATGTTTATGGTTCCTTATCACAAAAACAAAGGAGATTATTACATGAATCCGTGTTTATCACAATTGATGGATGAACTTTGATTCTGAAAAAAAGTGGGAAGTGAGGTTTTTCTTATGAAACCAAAGCATCAATTTGTTTATCCCAATGAGGAGAATGACTTTGTGGTGCCCAATCATTAAAAGAAAGCAGATTATTTTGTGAATCTCTATTTATCCCTATTGAAAGATGAACTTTATTTCTAAAAATGGTAGAAAGAAAAGTTTTTCTTATGAACTAAAGCATCAATTCATTCATCCCAATGATAAGAATGAATTTTTGGTGCCTAATCAATATGGAAAAGGAGATTATTATGTGAATCCCTATTTATCTGAATTGAAAGACAAACTTTAATTTTAAAAAATGATAGAAAAAGAAGTTGTTCTTATGAAACCAAAGCATCAATATCATTTATCCCAATCAGGAGAATATGTCTATGGTTTCTACTCATGAAAACAAAGGAGATTATTACATGAATCCGTGTTTATCGAATTGATTAACAAACTTTGATTTTAAAAAATGGCAGGAACTGAAGTGTTTCTTATGAAACCAAAGCATCAATTCATTTTTCCTAATAAGGAGAAAGAATTTATGGCGCCAATCATTAAAAGAAATGAGACTGTTATATGAATCCATGTTTATCCCGATTGGAAGACGAGCTTTATTTCTAAAAATGGTAGAAAGAAAAGTTTTTTTTATGAAAATAAAGAATCAATATCATTTATCCCAATGAGGAGAATCTATTTATAGTTCCTAATCATGAAAGCAAAGGAGATTATTACCTAAATCCTTGTTATACAATTGCTAGATGAACTTTGATTCTAAAAAATGGCAAGAATTGAAGTTTTTTTATGAAACCAAAGCATCAATTCATTTATCCCAATGAGGAGAACTAATTTGTGGTGCCTAATCATTAAAAGAAAAGAGATTATTATTGAATCTGTATTTAGCCCAATGGAAGGATGAACTTTAATTTTAAAAAAAGGTAGAAAGAGAAGCCTTTTTTATGAAACCAAAGCATTAATATCATTTACCCTAATGAGGAGAATGTGTTTATGGTTCCTAATCATGAAAACAAAAGAGATTATCATGTGAATACATGTTTATCTATTTCATAGAGGAACATTGATCCTAATTTATGGTGGGAAGTGAAGTTTTTCTTATGAAATCAAAGCATCAATATCATTTACCCCAATAAGGAGATTGAATTTGCAGCACCCAATCATTAAAAGAAAGGAGATTATTATGTAAATCCATGTTTACCCCGATTGAAAGATGAATTTTAATTCCAAAAATGGTGGAAAGAGAAGCTTTTTTTTAAGAATCCAAAGCGTCAATATCATTTACACCAATAGGGAGAATGTGTTTATGGTTTTTTATCAAGAAAACAAAAGAGATTATTACATGAATCCGTGTTTATCACAATTGATAGACAAACTTTGATTATAAAAAAAGGTGAGAAGTGAGGTTTTTCTTAGGAAACCAAAGCATTAATTCATTTATCCCAATGAAGAGAATGAATTTGTGGTGCCTAATCATTAAAAGAAAGGAGATTATTATGTGAATCCGTGTTTATCCCTAGTGAAAGACAAACTTTATTTCTAAATATCATAGAAAGAGAAGTTTTTCATATGAAACCAAAGCATCAATTCATTTATCTCAATGATGAGAATGAATTTGTTGTGCCTGATCATTATAAAAAAATAGATTATTATGTGAATCTATGTTTATCTCAATTAAAAGATGAACTTTAAGTTTAAAAAAATGGGAGAAGGAGAAGTTGTTCTTGTGACACCAAAGCATCAATATCATTTATCCCAAATGAGGAGAATGTATTTATGGTTCCTAATCATGAAAACAAAGGAGATTATTACATGAATCCATGTTTATCGAATTGATAGACAAACTTTGATTTTAAAAAATGACAGGAAATGAAGTGTTTCTTATGAAACCAAATCATCAATTCATTTTCCTAATAAGGAGAATGAATTTGTGGTGCCAAATCATTAAAAGAAATGAAACTATTATGTGAATCCGTGTTTATCTTGATTGGAAGATGAACTTTATTTTTAAAAATGGCAGAAAGAGAAGTTTTTCTTATGAAACCAAAGAATTAATATCATTTACCCCAATGAAGAGAATGTATTTATGGTTCCTAATCATGAAAACAAAAAAGATTATTACCTGAACCCGTGTTTATCCAATTGCTAGATGAACTTTGATTCTAAACAATGGCGAGAAGTGAAGTTTTTCTTAGGAAACCAAAGCACCAATTCATTTATCCCAATGAGCAGAATGAATTTGTGGTGCCCAATCATTAAAGGAAAGGAAATTATTATTGGAATCCATGTTTATCCCTATTGAAAGACAAACTTTATTTCTAAAAATCGTAGAAAGAGAAGTTTTTCTTATGAAACCAAAGCATCAATTCATTTATCCTAATGACGAGAATGAATTTATGCTGCCCAATCATTATAAAAAAATAGATTATTATGTGAATTCATGTTTATCTCAATTGAAAGATGAACTTTAATTTTAAAAAATGGGAGAAAGAGAAGTTATCCTTATGAAACTAAAGCATCAATATCATTTATCCCAAATGAGGAGAATGTATTTATGGTTCCTAATCATGAAAACAAAGGAGATTATTACATGAATCCATGTTTGTCGAATTGATAGACGAACTTTGATTTTAAAAAATGGCAAGAAGTGAAGTGTTTCTTATGAAACCAAATCATCAATTCATTTTTCCTAATAAGGATAATGAATTTGTGGTGCCAAATCATTAAAAGAAATGAGACTGTTATGTGAATCCGTGTTTATCTTGATTGGAAGACGAACTTTATTTTTAAAAATGGCAGAAAGAGAAATTTTTCTTATGAAACCAAGAATCAATATCATTTACCCCAATGAAGAGAATGTATTTTTGGTTCCTAATCATGAAAAAAAAAGAGATTATTACCTGAACCCGTGTTTATCCAATTGCTAGATGAACTTTGATTCTAAAAAATGGCGAGAAGTGAAGTTTTTCTTATGAAACCAAAGCATCAATTCATTTATCCTAATGAGGAGAATGAATTTGTGGTGCCCAAT
>JBBYHK010510152.1:18918-61418 GCA_038382065.1 Adansonia grandidieri | reverse complement strand
AGATTCTGCCGTCTGCTTAATGGGGGTCGTAATGGTATGGAGGGATTTCCCAACTTCCGTTTGATTGATACTTTTATTATTATTTTTTTTAATGAACATAAAAAATAAATTGAAAGTAAAAGACAACTAACATATTTTAAGGTATTTGAAAACAACACCAAATTGAACCTAATTGTATCAACATCAGTGACCGCCCTTCGATTTTGTTTCGAGTTTGAAAATTTTAGATAACTTATTCGAATTCAATTCAATCGGATTTGATTAAAGAAATTAATAATTATCAATTTAAATTTAAAAATGATTCGAAACGGTTTGAATTTAAAATGATCTCAATCTTAAATGATTCAAATTTAAAATTATCTAAATACGAAATGATTTAAACGTAAAAATAATCTAAAAATTCAAAAAACGTTCAAACTCGAATTGATTCGACATGAAACCAACTTGACATGACCATTTGAAAGGTCTAATTTGACATATAAAATTTGCTCCAACAGTCATGTTAGTTAAGCAAAATTATTTTTATTTTTAAATTCCTTTAATTTGATTTAGAGAAGTTTAATGTTTAAAACTTAAAATGAACGGCTTTTAACTTAAAGTTTCACATATTTTTTGTTTTCCGAACACGTAATGTATCAAACTACCAAGTTAATAGGGATTGGTTAAATTGATCGAATATTTAATTTGTAAGGTTCAGATTCGATTTGAAGGCAATTGGATTCAAAAAGAAAACATGCCAACTATAAACATATCATTACTTAATTTGTTTTTGTCACAATTTTATAATTAAGAAGAAAAGGGGGAGTGATCGGTTTCTCAGTTAGGATGGTGATTCAATCCTTCAATTATTTCATTAATCCTTTAATTATGTACTTCCAATTGATTAAACTAGTTTTTGTTACAACCATCACGTGGGTGCATGTGAGAGTTGGGGGGGCGGGGGGAAGGAGCACAAACAATAATGTCATACGATTGATCCTTAAACAAGCTTGAGAAGTATATTTGGATTTTGTTTTTGTAATTAAAAATATGATTAGATGTGAGCTAAAGTTTAATTCAATTGGTTCATGCAATAGTTGTCTGTAAAAGATAATATTCAATAAATTTAATATTCGAATCTCAACATTTATAATTTTTTTTCTTAATCACATGTGACTTACTTTATACTATATATATATATATATATAATTTATATTTGATATACAAATACTTACAAACTGACAAAACAAATAATGAATACAAAAGATCATTTCGCTATGATTCCAACCAAGCACGATGGGCTCTTTTTGTCGTGAATAACAGTAAGATAGGATATATATATATATATAGATAGATTGAAAAAAATCAAGAGCCAAGGGCTTGCTTTTCCTTCTTTTATATATATATATATATATATATTGTATACCCCAAATTGTCCACCACATCTACATAATTATCCCTCTACCATGACTCTTACCTCAAGTTCTCTCCACTTTAACATCTCTCACTCTAAAATATGGTCATGGTTAAGCAAATATACCGATGGAAGTGATGATTTCTTACGCCTCTTCTTCACCCTTGTTGGTGTTTTTGCAATTTTTATGTATACGTTGATGTACGTGAAATCCAAGAAGGGGAAGCCACAATCACCACCAGGACCTCGAGGCCTCCCTTTGGTGGGAAACCTTCCCTTCCTTGATCCTGACCTTCACTCCTACTTTGCTGAGCTAGCTCAAACCTACGGGCCAGTTGTGAAACTTCAGCTTGGGAGCAAGATTGCTATCCTGGTGACTTCCCCATCCGCGGCCCAAGAAGTACTTAAGGACCAAGATATTACGTTTGCCAACCGCGACGTCCCCGTGGCTGGCCTATTAGCAACCGGCGGGCGTGATATAGTTTGGAACCCCTATGGTCCTGAATGGAGGATGTTAAGAAAGGTATGTGTACTCAAGATGCTTAGCAATGCTACTTTGGACAAAGTTTATACGCTTCGCCGTAGAGAAGTACGAGAAACCGTGAATTATATACACAGTAATGCTGGATCGCCAGTAAATGTTGGTGAGCAAATGTTTGTGACGATATTGAATGTGATCACCAACATGTTATGGGGTGGCACGGTCGAAGGGGATGCCAGGGCGAGCCTTGGTGCAGAGTTTAGGCACGCCATCTCAGAACTCACAGAGATTTTGGGTCTGCCCAATATTTCGGATTTTTTCCCAATCTTGGCTCCGCTTGATTTGCAAGGTCTAGTCAAACGTATGGCAAATCCAGTGGAGAAGTTGAATGGAATCATCGATAGAATAATTGATCAAAGGCTGAAAGTGGAAAGGGAAAAAAGTGTGAGCTTATCAGCGGAACTTAAGGACTTTTTACAATTTCTAATCCAGTTGAAGGGTGAGAATGATCCCAAGACACCACTGACCATGGACCATATCAAAGCCTTGCTTATGGTGAGTTTTTGATCTTTTCAAATAAAGAAAATTATAATTTTAAAAATATACAAATTAAAAAAAAATCCTACCACTAATTTTCTGCCACCCATCTTCATATTTGTTGTCAATAAAATTATGAAATCCTTGGATTCTAAAAGCAGGTTAATGGGATGACATGTGATAGATTTTTAATTTATTTGTAAAATTAAGATACTTTATCGTTAATATAAGATATGAACTCTTTTAATCTATTATATTATGTCTGCTTTGAATATTTGGACAGGATATGGTGGTGGGAGGATCAGACACATCTTCCAACTCAATTGAGTTCACACTAGCTGAAGTCATCAACAAACCAGAAGTAATGAGAAGAGCACAGCAAGAATTGGATGAAGTAGTTGGTAAAGACAGCATTGTGGAAGAATCTCATATTCATAAATTACCTTACCTTCTTGCAATTATGAAAGAGTCATTGCGTTTGCACCCAGCTCTACCTCTCTTAGTTCCTCACTGCCCTAGTGAAGCTTGCATTGTTGGTGGCTATGCTATCCCCAAAGGTTCTAGGGTGTTTGTTAATGCTTGGGCAATTCATAGGGACCCTTCTATCTGGGAAAATCCGCTGGAGTTCAACCCTGACAGGTTCTTGAATAGCAAATGGGATTTTAGTGGGGCTGACTTCAGTTATTTTCCTTTCGGGTCTGGCAGAAGAATCTGTGCTGGGATAGCGATGGCTGAGAGGATGGTTTTGTATTCAATTGCCACGCTCTTGCATTCTTTTGACTGGAAAGTGCCCGAGGGTGGGAAGTTGGATCTTTCTGAGAAGTTTGGGATTGTTTTGAAGTTGAAAAATCCACTTGTCGTAATCCCAATGCCAAGATTATCAAATCCAACTCTTTATGCATCAAAATTTTAAACAAATTGGTATCTTTTATATTCACTTGTATTAATGAAAATAAACTATTTCCTACAAATTATGTTCAAATTTGGATGTTCTACCATATTGTATAGTACTTATAAGACACAATTAAAGTTAGGGTTCTTGTTTAATTAATCATTGGCGATAATAAATTTAAAATGTGCTATTAGGCACGAAAGTACTGGATCGAGTTATTTAAAATTGGTTGTGGGTATTTGTTAATATTTATTGTTTTTTTTTTTCTGTTTCAAATTTTTTTTTTAATTAATCATTTTCGCAAAATTTTTAAAAGTACTATAATAATTATAATGATTTTTTATTTTTAACCATTTAATCGTGTCTACCAACATTTAATAACATTTGCCTAAATTAATTTTCATTTTCATAATTATGATGCATTAGTGACATTAATTGTAGCTTAACGTGATGTCATTGTGGCGTAATTCATGAAAATTAGGAAAACCTGTCTACCATTGACCAGAAAAAGGCCTAATTAATTTTGATCTCAACCCTATGGCCAAGTTTTCTAGTTTCTCTTCATTTATTTTCATCAAATAGAAACTTTCTTTTTCATAAATTTAAGATGTTAATAGAACAAGGCGTAAGAATTTGATATAAATTCTTGGGGAGTGAGTTTGAGAATTGTCATCCATTCAGGAGATGTGATTTCTCAGCCACCCAAGAGCCAAGAGCTAGTCCCCTGAAGATCACTTGCATCTTTCGTCAGGTTGCAATCAAGCGTGAAAATAACTGTTGATATCATGAGCAACTGGGTCCACATATAAAATTTTCAATGCAATTTGATGGCTATAGAGACCCTTTTACTAGTTTGTTTTTTTTATTATTTTATTATTTTAAAAATCCTGGCCAACTCCATCAACTTGTAAGAACTAGATACAAGCCCATTAACTTGGTACATAACTTACAAGTTCATAGACTAACTTCGAACTAAGATCTGCAGTTTCAAAGACATATTTAAGTATGTTTCACAATTATGCATTTTGTTATTTTAGTTCAATTTTTAAAGAGATATATAACAGTATAAACATTATAAGAATTTGAGATATAATCCAATTAATTTATACAATTATATAACATCTAATGAATTTAAAGGTAGTAATCCCTCTTCTATTTGATTGAACATTGTTTTCGCTATATGTATCGTATTATACATTTTCCGATACTAAGAGTAATGATATGTTATCCCTTGATTTTAAGAACTTAGTGCATTCTTTTAACTTTGTCTACCAGTGAGGTGGCTTTTATCATGAGTGATAAACAATTACATCCTGTCACCCTAATCAATAATTATACATGCTCCTTTTAGATATTATATGCATTTTTTTTCTGCCAGACTAGCCTAACTTTTTCTTTGTCCAAAGCCTAATTACTAAATTAGTATCTCTATCTAATTAGAACCAAATGTGAAAACCAATAATTGAAAATTATTATAATTATTTTATTTATTAAAAAAACTGGTGATTGATGCGTTGCTTGCCTTGTTTGTATTGTTAAAAGGGCCTAACGTGGGAGCTACCGGACCGACCCAACCCAAAGAGAAACTCTCAAATTAGGGGGATTGCCGCTTGCTATTTTTGGCAACAATTTAAAAGAGTTTTACGATGTGTTTGGACAAATGAATGAAAGGGCCCGTACACATCAGGCTGGAGACCCAATCTACCCGTTCTGTGGCTATCTAGTCATGGACGTCGCATTTTCATCATGGCCTGTCGAAATGGACTTACAGCGAACCTAAGTGTCGTTAGGAAAGTTAAATATTGACCCTTTCCGAATTCCAAGTGATGCTTCCTAAATTATAACCAAAAGTTGGCAAACTTGTTTTACAATTTTATAATACATATTAATTTTATAATTTTATATATTATGTAATAAATAAATTTTTCATATACTGTTATAAAATATAAAACTTTTATAAGCAAAATTAGATAAATGATACATGTTCATTAAAGTATATTTAAGAAAATAAAAAAAAAAGTTAATAGGACATGTGTCATTCATTTAAAATTGCTTATAAAATTTTTACACTCCACTGGCAGTGTATGAAATAATAATATTTATATAATTTAAAATAAATATATATAATATTATAGTATAAACTGTAAAAAATATATTAGCTTGTTTATATTTTAAAATTTAATATAAAGAAAATATTAAATTACTAAATATTACATTAAAAATATATTTAAAAAATAAATTAAAAATAAAATATAGACGATGCTAAATGGGTATAGGTGAAATTGAATAAAATTTAAAGACTATATTTTAAACCAGGTGAGACTTGATCTAAATAAGTATTATTAATACCATGCTTATACTCATCCGACATGAACACTTATAATTATAATCACATGCTTTTAATTTTATATTTCAAATTGAACGAGACTCGTTCAAGAATAAATATTATTATATCGTACTTGCAGTCATCCAATCATATAAACACCTCTAATTATAGCCACGTACTTTTAATTTTTTCTTCAAAAAATAAATCATTGATCTGTTAAAAGTTTTTTTTTCCTCTAATCGCCGTAAATCTTTTTTTTTGGGGGGGGGGGGGGGAAGGGGTTCGGCGCGATAACGAATAATCCGGCAGTATAAATCCTGGTTACTTCCCAGCAATATTAGTGTGTGCAATTCCTTGGTTACCTCAGTGTTCCAATTTACAATTTCTTCCTTTTCCCTCACAAAGCAACAACATGTTGAACACAGCTTACATCTGGCGTTCATGGCTGTTGAATGCTAACAACCAGAAAGATGGATTACTTTGACCTGCTTTTTCATTTCTGATTGCCACATATGGGCAATTTTACGCTGGCACACTTGGTTTATTCGGAAGTCAAGGAAGCCAATTGCTCCATTACCGCCTGGCCCACGTAGCTTGCCATTAGTGGGATATCTTCCATTCCTTGGCAGTGATAGTCTTCAACTGGCCTTAACAGAATTGGGTGGTGTCTATGGTCCTATCTACAAACTTTGGCTTGGAAACAAACCATGCATGGTAATTAGCTCACCATCGCTGGCAAAAGAAGTGGTACGCGACCATGATATAACATTTTCTGAGCGAGATCCTACCATTGCGCCGCAGGTTTGCACCTTTGGCTGAAATGATGTTGCTTTTGACTCTTAAAGCAGTCCCAGCCGGAAAAAGAAGCGCAGAGTTCTTTTAAGCGTGATGCTTAGCAATGCTAGCCTTAATGCCTGTTAGTGTTTACGAAAGCACCAAGTCATGAAAACCATTGAGGATGTGTATAATAGAAACGTGGGCAACCCAATTAATATCGGTGAATTGTCATTTTTAACGTCAAACAATGCGGTCATCAGCATGTTGTGGGGTTCAGGACGACTCAAAGGAATAAAAGCGGCTGCGATTGAGGGTCGCTTCATAGAGATTTTTAGAGAATTAATGGTGTTATTGGGAAAACCAAACATTTCTGATATATTCCCAGCGATTGCATGGTTTGACGTATAAGGTATTGAGAGGTCAACGAAGAAAATCACTCGTTTGCTCAATCAACTTTTTCATGCAGTTGCTTTCGGAACTCATGGAGAATGAAGACAGCGAATCATTTATAACAATGAATCGAATCAAGGGTTTGCTGATATTAAGATTTTTCCTTTCTTTTTTTTCCCTTATAATACTTCAATTGTACTTCTTTATATTTGCTTTCTGGCTTGGGAAAATTGGTGCTAAAAATTTTTAACTGTAGGACATTGTGGGGGGTGGAACGGTTACTACATCAAACTATGGTGGAGCGGAAAATGGCAGAGCTAATACAGCACCCAGAAATAATGGAAGTGAAGCTAGAATTAGCTGCCGCTGTTGGGCTAAGCAGCATCGTCGAAGAGTTTCACTTGCCTAATTTAAGATATCTAAATTCGGTGATAAAGGAGATCTTCAGATTGCATCCTGCCCTGCCACTCCTCGTGCCCCGTTGTCGGGGCCAATCAAGCACCACTGGTGGCTATACCATACCAAAAGGCAGCAAGGTCTTCTTAAATATTTGGTCCATTCACAGGGACCCCAATATTTGGGACAATCCTTCGAAATTTCAAGCTGAGAGGTTCCTGAATAATCCTGACAAGTTTGATTATTATGGAAATGATTTCCGCTACATGCCATTTGGGTCCGGAAGACGAGAGTGTCCAGGGATTTTACTGGGGCAGAGGATGCTATATTTCGTGCTAGCCGCATTGCTGCATCCTTTCAAGTAGAAATTGCCCCAAGGCGTGGAGAATGACGTGCCTGGCAAGTTTGGAATTGTCATTAAGAAAAAGAAGCCTCTAGTTCTGATTCCGACGCCACGGTTAACTAATCTTCAGCTTTACACAAATTAACTGCTTGCCGACTATTATTGTATCCCTTTGATATTAAATCGCATTTTAGCAAATTTCAGCTGTCTAAGATAGTTTAGGCCACGGTGCCATACTGTAACATGTTCTTAATATCAAGTAAATATGGTGAAACAACCCATTAAAGTAATTAAAATAAAAAGAATTTCATAGAAAATAAGACAAAAAAAAAGATTTCAGATTTTTCCAACTTAAAAACATAAAAAAAGAAAACAAAATGATATCCTTAAGCGATATAATATGGTCCTTGAATAATCAAATTCAAAAGAAAAAAAAGAAAAAAAGTTGCTGGTTAAGTTCAAAAATATGCAGTGTAGCCTGTCGACATTGGTGACCTTTCCGTCGGACAACAACTTTATGTCACTCCTGGTAGTTTTTAAAAGTTGTAACCATTAATGACATTATCAAGATTCACTCGATCGAGTCCAAGTCCACATATTCAAATTTTTTTTTGTTAAAATTAATTTCTAAACTTAATATATTTATTTAAATTTTTTTAAATAATTTAAATAAATAATTCAAACTTTAAACTAAAAAAAATTAAAGGTAACATTGAATTTTTATTTTTTTTAATTTTTTCAATTAATCAAGGCAAAAGGCAAAAATAAATATGAAATATGTCGGGGTCACCAGAACATTGTGGTGTATTTTTAACACGTGCCTTTTACTTCCATTATTGACAATACGTAACACGCGAGATGTGACTGAAAATCCCTGTTTAAGTTTAGTACGGATCCGACATCTTGCTTTAATGTGTGAAGGGACAATCGTCCGATTCATTTAAAAGCAATTTGCGTAGAGAAAGAAGAAGAATTATTTGCGATAGGCACATTATTATGAAGAAAGAATTATGACTAATACTTAAATGATTGAGAGAATTATGAACAGAAAATCATAGCGCTTGATTTCTTTGTAGTGGTAAGAAAATTATGGTTCTTGATTTTTTTTGTAGTCAACAATATCTTCAGTAGCTATCTTTGGGAGAAAAAATTATTATTTTTTATTGTTATCTTTGTAGTTCAATTATTGTTTTAATAATAATAAATTATCAATTAATTAAATTAAATATTATAAAATATTATAATTTAATGCGTTAAATTTTAAATATCTTCACTTATATTATGTTTATATAAACAATAATAAAATAAAAAAATTAAAAAAAGTAATATAAGTATATATATATATATCTCTCTTTATGGGATAACTTTCCTTTTCCCTTAATGTACTCTAAATTATAATTTATAAAAATTAAATATTTTTAAAAAAATAAAAGATAATCAACTTCCATCATTTTTCTTTGATTAAAATAAAAATTTATCCAAATAAGAGAAAATAATCTTTTTTTCTCTTATTTTAATGTGCTTTTGCATCCCATACCCCAATCCAAAACATAAGGTTGGGTACATTTTAACATGGTTTTTTTTCCAATTCCCCTTGCTAATCCGGATCAAATTTCAGCTGTAAAAGTCGAGCTAATTGACATAACCAGACTCATCTTCAACCCTCTAGGTTCTCATTCGTTTCAATTGCTCAAAGCATCTTTGACAGAGGAGATCAGAAGTTCCCACAAATAATGCTCCCTTTTATTGTTATATTATAATTCCTAGTTGTTTATTTGCTTCCACGGTCACTCAGGAAACTGAGATCAGGAAATTTTGCGCAGTTACCCGGACCCCGTGGCTTACCCCTGGTGGGCTATCTCCCATTTCTCGGTAGAAACACCCACAAAACTTTCATGGAATTGGCCAAGATTTATGGTCCAAGTTATAAACTTTCTCTTGGACAAAGACAATGTGCGATAATAAGCGCTCCGTGCTTGGCAAAAGAGGTGCTTCTTGATCAAGACATCACGTTTGCCAACCGTAACCCGACTATTGCCGCATTGGCTTTCTCTTTTGGTGGAAAAGGTAATGCATTCACTCCTTGTGGGACAGAATGCCGGATGCTGCGCAGGATATTCGTTCAGGAAATGCAGACTAAAGCAAACCTCGATGCGCTTTACAACCTTCGGCAAAACGAGGTTAAAAAGAGTGTTAGAGATGTGTATGGGAAGAACGGAACCCTCGTCGATGTTGGGCTATTGGCGTTTTCGACAGTGATCAACATGATAACTCGCATTTTCTGGGGTGGCACGGTTCAAGGAGACGAAGGAGTTGCTGACACCAAGCTGAGTTTCGAGCAGCAGAGTCAGAACTCCTTGTTATATGGGGAAAACCAAATATATCAGATTTCATCCCATGTCTGGCTAGATTTTTCTACAAGGCTTGAAAAGGGATATGACGAAGGCATCCAAGTGGATAGTGCAAAATTTCGATTCCGTCATCGATCAAAGGATGAAAATGAACGAGGAAAAAGGTCAAGGTACAAAAAAGAAGTTAAATAAGGATTTCTTGAATTTCCTCCTACATCAAAGATAAGGAAACTAGGCACTCACTTTCCCGAGCGCAAATGAAAGCCTTCCTCGCGGTAATGTTTCTGTCTAACAAGAAGAAACAAAAACTCTATTATATTTCAGTTGTCTGAAACCCGAAGTAATCATTTGGGTTCTATCGTTTTCAATTTGTTAACAGGACGTTGTAGTCGGGTGAACCGATAGAACCTCGACTGCTTTTGAATGGACAATGGCGGAACTGATTCTACACCCAGAAGCGATGAAGAAAGTAAAATTAGAATTAACACGCGTGGTTGGCCCTAACAACATCGTTGAAGAGCACCACATTTATAAATTGCCTCATCTGCGTGCAGTTGTAAAGGAAGCATTAAGACTGCACCCATCAGCTCCGCTGTTGCTACCCCGTAGTCTGACCGAAAGTTGCATTGTGGGTGGCTATACTATACCCAAAGGTACCAAAGTTTGCTTGAATGCTTGGGCTATGCGTAGGGATCCTCAGTTTTGGAACAATCCCTTTGAGTTTCAGCCGGAGAGATTCATGGCGGATGCTAATAACTTGGATTATTCGGGGACAAACTTTCATTATACCCCATTTGGGTCTGGGAGGCGAGTATGCGCAGGGCTTCGCCTAGGGGAGAGAATGTTATTGTGTTTATTGGCTACATTCTTGCATAAGTTCGAGCGGGAAATGCCGGATGGTAAAACGCATGCTAGGGAAAAATTTGGGACTGTGTTGAAGAAATTAACACCGCTATGTGTTATTGCAAGACCTGGATTGTACAACTTAGATCTTTACATATAAAAGTTATCCTGATTCGAGATAATCTGATAATTCATTTATTTATATTATAATCATATTTAAAATATTTTATATTTATATAAATTTTAATACATTAATAATTTGTATTATATAAATCTTAATATATATATTTATATCATATTGTATCATTTATTTAATTCTTTTTATGTGTTATATTTATATAATCATATTTAAAATTATTAGCCACTGATGATATATATGATGATACATATAATTGAATGATCTTGCCCAACTACAATTAAAGTTTTTAGTTGTTTGTAACTTTATAGTTTGATATTTAATATTGGTACCAAATTATAATTCTATTATGTTTTCCTTGTTTGTCATGCATATGTTAAAGTCCTGAATGCACTTTGAAACTTTGAGGTGTCAAGACAAAGTTCAAGTTTCACCATACCAAGTTTGATTAAATTTTATGTTAAATTTATTAAGTTATATGCTAATTTTTTAAGAGAATTGTAGTTTTTTAACGGATTATTTTTTAAGGTAATATAATTTTTTTAAGAAGTGGTAGTCTTTTAGAAATAACCAGTAGTTATTTTTATTCAGAATATATTATATAAAAAATTTAAAAAATATATAAATACTTTTATAATAATATTATTTAATTTATAAAATATTTTTTTTCTTTTTTTCTGGTCAATACTCCGTTGGATTACGTAAGGTTTTCCCCAGAAAAAGCTTTAGATAGATTGGATCACAAACTATCTTACAAAAATATTGACGCGGATGAGGCTTTTTTTTTATTTTTTTTGAAAATATTGATTTTACTGGGTCATTAATGCATCAATGGAGTCAACTTAATATGAAGTTTTTTTTTTTTAGAAGTTTGTCGGCCCTGACGTGTATATACTGTACTGCAGTTTCCACTTCTGTGTGTATTGCGTGTTTGCTTCAATCCGGCCAAGTCAACTGCCTTCCCTGCCGCCGAAGGAACCTGTGCCTATGCCTATACCTCAAGTAAATAAATAAGCTTTCGAAATGGTGGGCCGGTTGTGGATACAGAGGTAGGGATCCGTATCAGGTCGGGATGCCACTGTTAGAGTGGTACCTCTAGGCTGGCTGCAATCGACCCCTAAGGAGAGGTAAATGAATGCTCTTCGAATTGGTACCTAAACCCTAGTAAGTTCCTGCCACCTGTGCTGGTATGTGATCAACGGAGACTAGTGCTTTTGCTGCTGTCTCTGCCACAGCAGCCTCCTCTGGCTTGTCTGGATGCTCCAACCTGTGCTTCAACTCGCGTATAAGATCAATTTTAATTTAAAAGACTAAAAATGGAATTGACATAAGCCCCGATTGACGGGGGCATGTAGATATAGTAGCCCATGCCATAAGCTCTGGGCTAGTTCTTGAGCCCTATAAAGAGAAATCGGGCTCCTTAGTTTCTTGAACAACATCTAGTCATCAGGCTTCATAGCTCAAAATTAAGCTTTTGGGCTTGCAAATTTTGATTTTGAAACCTCAATTAGAAACATTTCCTTACTGTATGTTATAATTTTATACCAGCATACCTTCCATTTGGATCAGATAAGCAACTTCGCACTAGGCTTCCACAAGCTGGGGAAAAGTTTCGATTCAAGTGTTGGCGACGATGTCTTGGCTAGAATAAAGTTTGAACTTTTGTGACTATCATGTGCCTGATGAGCTTGCCCTTGAAACATGAATTGATTGAGTGTTATCGTGACTAAGTTGGACCTTAATGATTGCCTCTTAATATTTCAACAATTTCAATTTGGTAACAATTGCTTAGCAAGAGTTTTTGCTTTCTTTCTTTCTTTTTTTTTTTTTTGTTTTGTTTTCTCAATGCTAACTGACATCAGTTTATTAATGGAATCATGACCCGATAAGCATTGACTACTCTTTCTAATTCTACACTTGCTTTATGCTGTAATGCTGTCAGCACTGTGGAAGCTCTCCAGTAGTCCGATCATCTTGGAATGCAGCCTTATAAGATTACTTAAGCAACCATCTCACTTGTTGTTTCTTTATTTAAGCAACTTTTCCAAAAGGTAGCCGACCATTTGAATAACCCAATTATATGTTTCTGCAAAGTGACAAAGACAAAAAATCATCTTTGATATATTGACGATATAATTTTTTAATTTTATAAATAAATTAAATAATTATTACATACTTAATCTTTTATATACTTTTTTTCAAAAATTTTTATTATATTTTTAAAAAAATATTGGTTATTCTTTTAACTCGTAGAATTTAAAAACTTCACATTAAATAAGTTATTTAAAGACAATCTGACACGTAATTGATCTTGCCAGGGAGATAGAATCAGCCCTTGGATGATAACTATTTAGACCTCTGACCATTTATAAACCTGGATTTCCTCTGTAGGTCCCACACCCACCCTAGGTACCCCTTTTTTTGGCTACAACATACGTAGACCAGAGTCTATATTCTGCTACTTCATGTACGCAAATTCTAGCTACCCAAGATAAACATAGAACTAGATTTTTCATGCTGAAGCAGCAGGCTTGCAAACAGGTAAATCCTGTTCAACATTGGGTGGAATTCGAAGAATAGGGTTGCTCTCAAAGAAATTAACTGGCTTCAAATCAAAGCTTGACGACACTGTCGGCATAATAGGAAAATCCTCCTGGCATGGAATGTGATGGAAGCCTAAAGTATACCAAAGCACAATGTCCTTGTTCTCAATTGATCGATCCCTTCAAACAGTCAATTGATGTAAAAGTGAATATTAGCTGGGATACAATCAATTTGAACTTCGAAAATAAATTTTAATCAAAACCAACAATCTTACCTTTCAGACCAAACGGCAAGAGTGTCGTCACCCTGGCTCTGGTAAACAAATAATCCACCAGCCCATTGCTCGCTTCTGTTATATGGAGTGACCCATATTTGGTTATTTGTAAACGCACCTCTTCTCTGTGGTGGATCTTCATGATCAAGCAAACCAGCGGCGGTGCCACCAGGAACCACCTTATATCCGACGGGGTTCCCAACCCTTGTCTTCTTAGCTGGGTTGATCACATGGAACTCCGATGGGTCGTAGAGTTTAAGCTTAACTTGAGCATCTTTCTCGGTTTTTGCCACGTTTCTGACAGCTTTGAGATAGCTTTTTCTCGGTGACTCTCCAGGAGAGGTATCTTGCCTTTTGATATTTACTTTAACGAAGGAGTTATCAGAGCCATCAATGTCCATATCCAAGTAGAATGTGATGTAATGATCATGGATAACGCCAATAACATTTTCGGACAAAAGGGTGCCAAAGAGATTTTCTTGCCCTTTCACTTGGTTCATGTTCTCATAGGTGGTCCCTTTCACCATCAAAATGCCGCTTAGTCCAACCTGTGGTCAGTAATTTTGAAATTAGAACAGCCTACAGAGAAAGTCCTACTAAACTCCAATTTTCAATATTTAAGTTTGTCCGAACTTGAACCTTAATCAATAAATAAAAAATTCAACGATCTCTCAACATATCAACAGTTTGAGACCACATATTTTCGTCAAATATTTCGTAGGCAAAGTTGATTGAAAATATCCATGATTTTTCCTCCTCAAAAAATGCTGACAAAGAAGATAAATGATTTGATAAGCTGACGCATTTCGTTGAAAAAGAAGACTTCTGAAATTGGAAAAAAAAAATTAAACAAAAGAGTTCACTAACCTTAATCCTGATTAGTCCGTCTGTTTGGAATTCCCAATCAACAATATAATCATAGTTAGCCACTGATGCAGCCATTCTAACCACTAATGTCACCTTTGGCCTTACTTCCTTAATCTGCCAAAAAGTCAAGAAGAAAAGGTTAAGCTGTTCATCATCATGTCTTTCAAATGGGACATATTTTTTTTTTATACGCATAACTTAATAAAAGTTAAGATCAAATGTATTTCATATAATTATAATTAAGAAGTAATCTTTTTGACAAAAGTTTTAAGAATCCGCCACTATGCTAATTATAAATAGACAAACCTGTGAACACACTAAGAATACCTAATATTGATAGATAAATATATATATATATATTTTAAAAAATTTAAACATCCCATTCCTATGCAACCATCATAAAAAAAGAGATAAGGTATAATACTAGTGGAGTATTTACTATTTCTATTAAATTAAAGTCACATTTTTATGGCTCGACTAGTATTAGGACCTAAATATTCTTACCTCCATGCCCGTAATTGGACTCTCCGAATGTCGCCACCCTATGTCACCGGTGTAGCTCTCAAACACGCAAACCATATTTGATCGGACGTACGGTACACCATCACCGGCGGCGAACACCCCATCCATATAATATGCGTTTCTTGGGCAATCATTAAGCGGGTCCAGTGGCATAGCTTGCAACCCGAACCCGTATTCGCCCGCATCCATGTAAGTCTTAAAATACCATGCATCAGTCGGGTCCATGTAAGGCACAAACAATTCTGACGTAAAGCCTTTGTACATCACATCCCTCATGATCCCACTGTCAGGGTCCCGGACCTTAGCCCGAGAAACCACCACACCTGCCCTCGGGTCGGGTTTCAAATGGAATTCCCAATTTGCCCATTTCACCAAATGTTCATCTTCAATAACAAAACTTGGACCCTTCGGCTGTTCAATGGATATGGGGTTTATCAAGTTGAGCTTGTGGTGTAGCTTCTGCTCCGAGAAACGATAATCCGTGTTCGTGGCTTTGGGTATCGGGATGGATCGACCCGTATCCGATATCTCCACCACTTCTTTCGTGTCCATATCGAGTAAAACTGTTAACCCTTCGATTGGTCTCATGTAAAAGTTTGCAGTATCTTTCATGGAGTAGCACTGCACCTTAATTAACCTCCTGTTCTCCTCCGTTTCCCCGAACCAACCCAACGAAATCGGCAGGCACGCCAGGTCATCAAGATTAACGCCTCGTTCGATGATCGTACGGTTGAACTTGGCGTTTGAAAGTGGAGCCCACGTAGCCGATGTCATGTCCTCTATCGTCATCGTAGGGTAGCCGGTCGGAGGAGCCGTGTTCAGAACATTAACTTGGTTAGTTTCTAAGTTGACGGTTAACACGTATGACTCGCCGTTGGCACGTGCGATGACGGAGGCTATCCTGGAAAAGAGTGGTTGTCCTTTTTCCCATTTAAGGACAAGGTCTTTGTCAGGTTCTTCTAGGACGACGGAATGAAGCGCATAGTTTTTGGAGGATTTAAAGAGCGCGTTGGAAGAAAGGATGGTGCGAACCTTGTTGAACTCTTGGATGGTGAGAGGGTCGAGCGGATGGCGGGGGACAGCTGACTCGTGGCGACGAACGTTAGAAGTGGTAGGACGAGGCGTTTTGGCGAGCGTGGGCTGTTTGGACTGAAACCGGTTCTTGGAGGTGCACCAGGGAGAGTTACTGGCGCAGTCGAGAAGGGTGGTGACATCCGCCGATGGCGCAAAAGGAAGGTGAGTCCGGGTGAAGAGAAGGATGAAAGCTATGGCGATGAAGAAAAAGAGGAAACGAAAGAATGGCTTTGATTCCATGACTGTGCTTTTTGTGACTCTGGGTGAAAATCTGAAAGAGTGCAGAAATATAGGCAGCCGATAATGATATCAGCCTAAGAAATGCATTTAAGAAATGCGACAAGCTAGCAATCTCGTGCTCAAGCTGATCGATGTAAAAGTGGCTAGCTTCGGCGTTTTAAAAGTTTTCCTTTTTAATTTAAACTCTAGCTTTTGTAAATTAAATCGAGATGTAATTGCGAAGTTCAAATAAGCAGGGCATCTTTTCTAAAAATTAAAGTTTAACAAACAATTAATATTAAAGTTATTAACGGTAATAGAATTATACTATGTTAATGAAATTTTTCTTAAATTCAAATTATTCGAATCTGATTATTTTAGAAATTCAAGATATTAAAGATTCCAAATTGGATCCATACATCCTCGATGTTCACACTCTGCCATGTGGACTCACGTGCCACAACGCTCCATGAAGTGCCAATTGCACATATATTATAAAAAAAAATGGAATTAGATAATTTGTGAATATTTTTGAAGGATTCTGACAACTTTCGACCCCAAATCAAAGCGGGGTCTAGTGGATATGGATTGTGGTACTCAATGCAAATTTATCTAGTATTGTTTTAATTCACGTTTATCAAACTAACTGCTACTAATTGCTTTAGTGTTTTAGAATTAATAATTTGAAGTAAACTACAACACTATAATTCGAAAATAATTAGTATAATATATTTATTTATATTTATTTATTATTTTAATATATTTGATCATTATATTTTATTTATATTTATGTAATTAATATGAACACAATATATTTTTATACAATTATGCATAAATTATTAAATTTAATATAATTATTTTATCGGTGTTTTTAATGCTACAGATAAGAATTAATAAGACAGAAATTTATTGTGACATTTTCAGTCAACCTGTGCAGATATCAAGTTTGACATAAAAAAATGCCTAAAATTACCTGCAATAATGCAACTTGCAAACTAATCTTTTCCTTTATGGCTTTTAATGACAATTTGGGTATATGCTTAAAAAAAATACTTGGTGACCTTAAAAATAAGTGAAAAGTACCTCTTAGTCAGTCATTATTATATGGCATCTCGATCAAGTTATCAAATTATACATTTTCATTTTTGATGAAAATAGTATCTTCTTTATATATATATACTGTTTTGAGATAATGTATAGTAAGTGACCTAGTATATTATTTCCTACTCCTACTTGGTTTATTGTCAGTTCAGATGAGTAAGTGGACTTTTAAGTATCGTGCAATAGAATTCCAACAACTATTATAATAGGACTTGGGAGAAGTAGATGAAAATTGTATAAAATATTATTTTTTAATAAACAATAAAAAAAGTCATGTAACAAACTGTGGATTAGTTGTTTTTAATTGAGTAAATTCCATATAATTTCGGCCTTCTTTGGCCCATTTAAGAACTCTTTATGATTTTGTGCATCTTACAACAGTTGGGCTCTTATTGCAAAGAAAGGGGAGATTATTTAGACCAAGTCTATTGGGTGCCACTGTTGGTGCTAACTGAAGGCCGAAGCAACCCGATATATTATTCACTTTTTATTCCTAAACTACGTTATCCGAAATCAAAAGTTAGTGTATATGCTCGAAATGGACATAGCTAATATTACTTTTTTATATAATTAAAAAATTATATTTTCATATTTTTGTATAAATGTATGTTATTATAATTATTAGATTCAAATATTTTAAAAAAATCAAGAGTAATTGAACCTCATATTACTTTAAAACTGGATATATTTCATTTCATTTACATCGCAAAGCGGTCAAGGACCACTGAGAGGAGATTGTTTTTAAGATTAGTGAATTACTTCAGCCCGCTAGAAATATAGTGTCATATGCTTCTCAAAGTTATATAAACTAAATAACTAGTATCAAGTTCTAGCAGAATAACAGGGAAGTTAATTTGCGAGGATTAAATTTATGCAAGGATTTCATCAAAGCGGCAGGCAGCACATAACAATTACTGGCTTGACCGTTTTATCTGCTTCATTTACTGGGCAAATTCAGCACCCTTCTATTTTCAGACTTCAGATTTTGCGTAAATGCATGATATTGAGTACTCAGAGTTGATCAATTTAGGTGCAGCTTATGAGCAAAGCATAACAGGGTAGGACTTATCTGCTGGAAATGTGTCTTATAAGTAGTTCATTCGGTCCAATCAAATGTAACTTTCAAGTTTCAATACTGATAGCGATCACACTTCCATTTTTTTTCTTTTAGAAAATTTGGGATTCCTTTGAATTTTGAATGTGTCAATCCATACGTGTTTTTAACAGTTCTAGATTCCTTTTGACGTTTGCTAGCATTTGAAGAAGTCCAAGTTGTTTGCCAAAATATGAATAAGGAAAAGAAAAATAAAATTAAATAGCAATGAAAGTAGTTCAAGCTCCATTTCAAAATTACTTTATTGCTTAAGATCCATTTGGAGCCATACACTTACAAAAGGTGAAATTCTGACATATATTAAAGAGATTAAAGTGCAATAGTGAGCATTCGGTCGGTCGGTTCGGTCGGTTCAGTCAAAAAAAATTTCAAACCGAATTAATCGATTTAACTAGAGGAACCGACCGAACCGATCAATATTTTTAATCATAATCGAATTAACCGAACCGACTAAATTTCAGTCCGTTTGGTCGGTTAGTTCGGTTAAATCGGTTTATTGGGTCTTGGGCTAATGGTTGTATATTTAGTTTGAGAATGGGTTTAATTGGGCTATTAATATATATAAATATATAATTATTAAATATTAAATATTAAAAGTTCGGTTAATTCGGTTATAATTTTACTAACCGATAACTGACTGAATTAACCAAATAAACCGACATAACCATCGAACCGATTTAACCAAACCGAATTAATCAAATTTCATCGATTAAGTCGGTTTGAACCGACTTATGCTCATCCCTAAGTGCAACATTCTTCACTTAAAAAGGAAAAAGAACAAAATAATGTTGTGAAGACAAGCGAAGTCAAGTCTAAAACCGAATATGCAAATATAACCCTTTTTTGTGTTTTCTTCAAACTGTAATGTTCATGATGAAACTTTAATGAGTTTGGTGGTTCTCAGTGCTTAACAACTCTCAAATTTTGAGACATCCACATCCTACCTTAAATTAGAAAACAAGATACCTTATTAGCTTCATTCTCGGTGAAAAGCCCTTGCCTTCTTTCCAAGTTTCCTTTTCACTGTTTCAACCCATTTGAATCTTCTTATTCAAAGACACTCGGAAGAAACAAAAAAAAAATGAAATAATATTAACCCAAGAAGCCAAAAGCCCCCAGGAAAAGAATTTGATCCGAAATTAACATCAGATCAATTCCTTAGATCATTTTATATATAGATATAAGACAGTGTTTTCCAGGAAACCAAACATGCACCAACTCATCATCATTGTCTGGTTCCTGATCTGTTAGGTAAAACCACCGAGAAAGACAGCCTCCTGGATCCAGAATTCCAGGACGTTTGCAGACAGCTTTATTAAAAACATGTCCAAATAAGATTTTTCCTTTTTTTTTAATTGCCGAATATGAGCCTAATTGATTACTTTCTATTACTGTTCTGACCAGAAAGTTATAGTGAGCATTTACTACTTAATATTGATATCAAAATCAATGCACCAATATTGATTTCCTATTAATCATTACTTTACTTAAATAGTAAATTGCTTCAAGAATGAGAGTGTTACCAAAAAAAAAAAATAATAATAATTGCTTAATAATGATACGAATTATATCCTTCCATCCTTTCATGATACATGACAATCCATATATATTTATTATGTACGTATTTTTTTAAAAAAATTATATATTTATATAAATTTTAATATATTAATAATTTTTATTATATAAATTTTAATATATTAATAATTTTTATTATATAAATTTTAATATATTTAAATTTTAGTATAATACTTGTATTATTTTTTTCGTATTTTATCATATTTTTATCTCATTCTTTATTCTTTATTGTGTCTAGATATACAAAGTTTGACAATGGGTTTGCCTCTTTATTGCTATTAAAAATAAAAAGAAGATCCTTAAATTATAGCTATCCCTGAATAAAAATAAATAAGTACATTTTTTATTTTGAATTGAAAATTTATTTTCAAATTTTGTATCAAACAGAAAAGAATGACAATTATCTATTATAATATGACAAGTAAATAACATTTCAAAAATATAAATTTAAAAAATCCTAATCTAAAAATTTTAAATTCATAATTTTCAGTTGAAATTGATTAAGTTTTACCTAAAACCTGCAAAATGAACATTTAAATTTTAATTTGAATTTTCTATCCAAAAAAAAAAGAATTTGAATTTAAATCCGGAGAGTGTTGAAGGATGGAAAACGAGTCAACTCGCTAAAATGCCTAAACCCATCGCCTTTCTACAGTAAATAATGTCCCAATTAATTACCCTTTTTCACCACCTCCAACCAAACCCTTATAAACCTCCCCAAATTCCCAATTCTTGAAAATGACCACCAGCCTTCCGTCTTCATCTGGAACCTTTCCCTTCTTCCTCCTCCTCCACTGCCGCCGCCACCACTACCGAAATAATCACATTTTCATCCTTAAATCAGAGGCCCAATCCTAAAATTCCCATCTTTCATTGTTCCCTAAAAACAACGAGGACAAATGTCACACCTTGATAATATTCCTTCCACTCCTGGCAAACACAAACCTGACAAATCTTTCCGTTTCCATTCCGCCGCTGCCTCCTCCTCTCTTTCCAAACTAACCCTTTATTCCACCTTTTTCCTTATCCTCCTCCTTATCTTCCTCCTTGTCTTTTCCTCCCCTTCCTCCACGCCATCCCCACGCCGCCACCTCTCTACTGGGACCCACCACACCCCAATCTCTCTTCCCCACAAACTAATCCATAAATCGGCGCGTCCTCGCTCTGCCGCCGGCCGCACCGTCCTCGTGACCGGTGCCGCTGGCTTCGTTGGAGCCCATGTTTCCCTCGCCCTCAAGCGTCGTGGCGACGGTGTCCTTGGCCTTGACAACTTCAACCATTACTATGATCCAAACCTCAAAAGGGCACGCCAAAAATTACTCGATAAAGCTGGGGTTTTTATCGTGGAAGGCGACATCAACGACAAGGGTCTTCTCCAACAACTCTTCGATGCCGTTGTTTTCACTCACGTAATGCATTTAGCAGCACAGGCAGGTGTTCGTTACGCTATGCAAAATCCAGGATCTTATATCCATAGCAACGTTGCTGGATTTGTGAACTTACTGGAAGTTTCAAAATCGGCAAACCCGCAACCGGCAATTATCTGGGCATCTTCGAGTTCGGTCTATGGGTTGAATTCTGAGGTACCATTTTCTGAGAAAGATAGAACTGATCAACCTGCGAGTTTATATGCCGCTACAAAGAAAGCTGGTGAGGAAATTGCTCATACATATAATCATATTTATGGGCTTTCAATAACTGGATTGCGGTTTTTCACGGTTTATGGCCCCTGGGGTCGGCCTGATATGGCATATTTCTTTTTCACTAGAGATATAATGAAAGGTAAAACAATCACTGTATATGAATCGCCAGATAAGGGTAGTGTGGCTAGAGATTTTACCTATATTGATGATATAGTGAAAGGATGTTTGGGAGCATTGGATACGGCAAAGAAGAGTACGGGAAGCGGGGGAAAGAAGAGAGGGCCAGCACAATTGAGGATTTTTAATTTGGGGAATACTTCGCCAGTACCTGTGACTAGGCTGGTGAGTATATTGGAGAAGATTTTAAAGGTGAAAGCTAAGAAGAAAGTAGTGCCATTGCCAAGAAATGGGGACGTTGAGTTTACGCATGCCAATATTACCTTAGCAGGGAGGGAGCTTGGGTATAAGCCCACAACTGATTTGGAGGCAGGTTTGAAGAAGTTTGTGAGATGGTACCTCAGTTTTTATTCGGGGTCAAAGAAGAAGAGTTCTTGGTGAATTTTCTCAATGTTTTTTCATTTTTCTTCATATTGATTAGATTACTTTTATCATGTTCATTTTGTGGTTTATTGAGCATTCACTTTATTGTATGCTTGATATAATCATGCAAGTAGGGGTAATGTTCCAAGGGGAACTGCTTTACTCGTTAGTGAGCATTTTCTCACGGACAATATTCCCAATTCGTAGTGATGGGAAAATAGCAGCATTTTAGTTGTTCTTCCACATGTTGCTTCCTTTTCTTCTTAGAAACTTCTTTTAGCAGTTTAAGCATTGTACAGTTCATGAATGATGGATCAAAATGATGTTCTGATTGCTGGTTCATTTTTTACTCAACCGTACAGTTATTTCAATAAATTAGCATCTGCTGCAATGCGCTTTTAAACAATATTGTCTATTGAATTCCCCTGACTTTGCTTGCGCAGTTTTGGTTGGGAGATCTTGAAGATCGATGATGTTTTAACTTGTTTATTCTGTCTGTTTTATTATTATAGTTCCTATACTGGAATGTCTCTGGAATGGCTAATATCGTCTAAAATCCTGAGTTATGGCACACAATTTTGTAGTAGGAAAAGCACTTTATTAGTGGATATCCATGAGGTTGCTGTAATCTTAAGTTAGCAATAAATAGTATCCAAATGTTTGCTGTATCTGTTGGTTATGGGATACCTGTTCTGCTAGGCTTGCCTTCATTCCGTTTCTTTAACATCTATCTGTTAATACACATGCCATTAGTTTCTTGCAGAGCTAGGCTCCTTCGTGAGGTGATTGTCAGGGAGATAGTTATTGCTAGATGGTTATGGCATTTTTACTAGACACAACTGGGAGGGTATTGGTTATCAGTCATTTCCTTGTTGTGGAGATATCAGCTTGTATACCTAAGAGGTTTCTTTTTTCTAGTCTTTTTTTTTTTTAAATAATTCTTCTCCTTTGTCAGATCAACTCATATGTTTTCTGGTCTATGTTGATATTCTGAATATATCTTTGGTTTAGATTGTTTTAAAACTTGCTCTTTGTCCATGTCTATCCAACTTTCCCTTTAATCCGCATGTACAATTTGTTGATGCTGTCCAATCGATTCAATTTTTCCAATGTGAATCAGGGGACGCGCCATTTAGAGGAAGGGGGGGTGGGAATAGGAGGCTGGGGTTAGTTTGGTTAACCAATTTTTCCAATGCTGTCCAATCGATTCAATTGTTTCTTTAAGCCTTAAATCGGGGTTTAAAACAGAATGCAGACAATTTATCATATGAGATGGTTCAGCAGGTCAAATTCTTTACATTGCATAGCATTCACGGTATTGGCATTTCGGTGTAGTTTATTCGTCTATGTATATCAAAAAGTATCTTTTTATCTTAGTTCAAAGCACATATACGGTTGTTTCATGGGCAACGAAGGGAATTATGCAAGCTAGGAAATTGGAATATTGACATTTTTTATCGCTGAAATACTGAAGAAAGCAATCTATTTATTTTAGATGCAAGCATCATCAACAACATCCTAGCAAAGAAAGGGAACATTAGTAGGAGTATTTGATAACTATTGCTGATATATTTATCTACAAGTACGGTTAGTTCTTACCGATGAACAGAACAAAACATTATTTTGCATTTTATGTACTCTAAACCAATGAAAATGCAGCCGATGCAATGCTTAATTGCTTATTCAAGCATCTAATTTATTACCTCAAGATCCATTTCCTAGGGATGTCACTTCTCACAAAGTTTGGCATCAGATAGCGGCAGTCAGTTTGACATCCTTCACTTATGGCATATGGCAAGAGCTGAAGAGCAGACTCTAGCAGAATGAACTTATTGAAGATTCCCGAATGATTCATTGTAAAATAAGATCAAAGGAATGAATATAATATCTAAAAGTCAGAAATATAGGAGAGATTAAACATTTAAGAGATGTTCGACCATATTGCAAGCTTTACAAGGCAGATGACAGAATGGAATCATCTGAACAACATCTCAAGAAACGAACTTATCTTCAGAGCCATAATGCAGATATTATGGAATCAAAAGTCAATGACTAAATCTGGTGCTTCGGCTATGCTACTTCTAACAAAAATTAAATGCAGAAGATACTTGGTAGATCGACGGCAACATCTACATAACTATCGCGACTGGGAAGAATCGACATCAGAATCAGTGTCCAGCTCCCACCATGCAGCAGAATCTTCCTTATGCATACAATCAGAATCGATTCCATCATCAATACTATCAAAATCCGGATCCTCACTCTCATCATCAAGCGTATCTTCAGAGCCATGTGACTTTCTCTCCTCCTCTGGATTATATGTCCACTCCAGTCTCTTCAAGATATCACGGTCCTTCCACTTCCCAACAACGGATACTGCCTCCTTCTTAGCCTTTCCCATCAATATTTCTGTCCAAGAAAACCCAGCATCTGCGACTCTTTTCAACGCCCCATCATCCATATCACCCACAACAACAGTCTTCAAACATCTTAGTTTCGCCTCCTTCAAAACATCCACAAAATCTGAATCATCGGACACAAGCACCAAACACTCAGCTTTCCTCTTATCCATAAAATCCACCATGTGATCCCTCAAAGCAACATCTGCGGCTTGTGGCCTATTTGATACAGTCCCAACCCAAAACCCTGCCCTTTTCAACTCATCAGCTAAACCATACCCAACTTTCGGAGTTAAAACATCCCTAACCGCATTTTTATACTTCTCCATTTTCATTGAATATTTAGCTACCAATTTGACCCTTCTACTCCCTCTAGCAGATTCTATTTGATTCAGCCTCTTCTGATGTTCACGCTCGTGAATTTGCTTAAAATGATTAACAAGTTTCTCATTAGTGTAAAACCTTCTCCCACAAACTTTACAAAAATATGGTTCAACTGACTTAATCACACGTTTATTTTCTAACTGATTCAACAATCTCCTCTCTCTTCTATGCTCTTGAACAACTTTGGGTACGTAGCTAAAAGAATGATGATTAGCATAGGCTACCATGGACCTAACAACCCCAAATGAAGAAGCTGCAGTTTTCAACTTTACAGCAGCTTCAAAAGGAGGGAATGAATTTGGGGGCTTGTTATCCAAATCCCAGAATATTGCAACATTGTTTTGGGCAGTTTTTGATGCCAAAATTGATGTTTGGTTTAAAGAATCAAAACCCATTCTTGCCTTAAAATGACAACATCTAGACAGGTAGATACATGGGTTCAGGGTTTTGATTCTTGTAGATTGTATTGTGTTACTGATGCTAGAAAACTTATGAAGCATGACTACAAGTTATAGGTGATTACTTCAGTTGATGAAGGAAAGCATTGAAAAACATAGAAATGGGTTAAAAGAAAAAAAAACCCCAAAAAAGAATGGGAGAGAGATTGACTCGCCTTTGAAAATAAAGAGATTAGAGATTGCACCTGCTGAAAACAAAAGAAGAGAGCCGGAGAACGGAGACCCCGGCGGGCGGGGAATGATAGGGTAAATGTAGCATATAAAGCGGGCTTCCGGATACTATGATAGGGTTTTCGGGTTTACGGTAAGTGGCCCAATTACGGACCCAATAATAAGTAAATGAAAAAAAGAATACGTGAAAAAACATAGCCCAAAGGGGGGCCGAATTTCCTCCTTATTTGGACACGTGTCAACCAGTGGTTGGTCAGTAATCATTTATGGTTATTTTGTTTTAGATTTTTATTTTATTTAACTTAATTTAATTTGGAGGGAGGAGAATTTGAATATCAAAGCAGTTAAAAAAGATTTAAAAAGATAATTATTTTTAATAGTTAAAATAAACTAGAATGCTTAGAAAATACCAAGCTGTTTTTATTTAAAAAATAACAATTATTTTGTTGTCACTTGTAGTTGAAGGAAACAAATTTCTCCTTTTTTTTTCCTTTGATAAATTTGTTGCAAGAGTGCGGATGTGGTAATTTGAGATAAAAAAATTTATAAATATTAAGAGATGAATTTAAATTTATTAAATATTAATTTTAAAAATAAATATATATATTAATAAAATAAATTTATATTTAAAGTATTAAAATTAATAAGTTAATAATTTTCCATACGATTTAAAGTGGATTTAATCCGAAAAATGATTATGTAATTGTATTGAATATAATGATTGCCTAGGTGGCAATGTCTCTCTAAAATGTACTGAAAGGGTGCACTGCGCACCCCCTTATTGAGATAACGCTGACTAGCAGCTGAGAAACGTTCCGTGAATTGGCCGTTAAGGCCCAGCCAACTGGTTTCTCTCATCTTCTCGTCAAATTAAAAATTGAAACTAAAGAATACGAGAAAGCTGGAAACAATTATAAAAGGAGAGAGAAAAATTGAAAAAAACGCAGAGTTCGTCGATCCATTTGATTGAGTGATTCAAAACAATAAAAATCGAATGGAATGAATGTAGAGTGAGTGGATTTCAGCAATGACAGGCGTCTTTTCGGCGCCCGGAGATTACATCCACTTCAAGTCCCAAGTCCCTCTTCATAAGATCCCTGTAAGCTTCTTTTTTTTTTTTTTTGGTTACTGTCCCTCTAATTTATTATGATTTCACTTTTCATTCCTTTTCATAGTTTTTATAAAATTTTGATCGTGGGTTTTATTTTTACTATTTACCCTTATTGTGGTAGTGGATTTGTTTTTGTTTTAGCTATGGTCTATTAATGTCTGGGTTTTGATGAGAATTCTGATCGCAGAATTGCAAAATGTTGCTCTGGGTGTGGCTAGAATTTGCTTTATTCCATGCTTTACGTTTTAGAGTTTAGAGTTTATGCTGTGTATGAATTTTAATTCTATTCTTCACTTATTATACTTTACAGTTTATGCTGGGTGTGAATTTGTTTCATCTGTGAATGCCCTTCTTAGTTAGTTATCCGTATGAGCTTAGGTACTCATTTGGAAAAGTTTTGCATTGTATTTGAGTTTGATATCTGAAGGATTGATTTTGGCTTATGCTGATTATTGAGTTCTTATCTGGCGGGGTTTACTAGTTGACTTTGTTATGTTACTGAGGATGTCTATGTTTGAAAGGTTATTAACCATCTGATTTTCCTCAGTGCCGGAGTTTTCTTGTTATTTTAAACTTTTATGCTTATGGTTGTGAACTCCTTAGCTTCAAAATGGTCTATTGTGGAATCTGCAGTTAATTGTATTGTAATTCATGAATTTACTGTTTTTCATGAAGGCATATTCTGATTTCTGATAAGTTTTATGCCTTGTTCTTGTTTTCTATTATCACTTTTAAGTCTAGGATAGTTTACCAAACCTTGTTGGTTATTTCATTGCTTAGCATGTGTCTTGAAGGGAGACACAGAGAGAGTCTCTGCTATTACTTGTTTGTTAATTGTAATGAATCTCATTTTTGGAGTTCCTTATTTCTCTCACAGATTGGTACAAAGCAGTGGCGATATTATGATTTTGGTCCCAAAGTGGTTCCTCCGCTCATTTGTCTTCCTGGAATTGCAGGGACAGCAGATGTCTACTATAAACAGATTATGTCCTTGTCCATGAAGGTTGTAAGCTATGTACTATAAGTATCTTTGACAAGTTGTGAATTTTTTTTTTTTTTTTTTTTTTTTTTTACTTCTGTTAGTTCTTGGAGAAAGTCCAATGGGAGTTGACATAGGCTGTTTTATCTCTTCAAAACTATGAGAAAAATAGAAGGAAACCTCTATAGGCTCTCAGTTCTTGTGTATGGCTAATTCTTTCCCCCTTATTGCTTGATTTACTGGATATTTTGAAGTACTGTTTGTTGTTACAAAGTTGGCTTCTGACAAGTTATGAATCTTATCTCTTCAATATGTAGAGTTCCTAAATTCTTTTAAGCACTGGCAGCCTGAAAGTTCCCCATTCAATTTATTGGTTGGTGGAAATATTATTCTTATTCCGTGTAATGGATTTATTTAAATTATTATTTGGTTTATTATCAAATATTATTTGGACTATTGCAAAAATTTTTTACTTCTCATTAGGTCTAATAATTTAAATTTTGTTCAGGGTTACAGGGTGATATCTGTTGATATTCCCCGTGCTTGGAATCATAAGGAGTGGATTCAAAGTTTTGAAAAGTTCTTGGATGCCATCGATGTTCACCATGTGAGAACCTAATATATTTGAGGCCTATCCTTCATTCCTTCCTTACTATCTCATCTAGTTGTTCTTTTCAGTGGATATATTATATTTATTATTCCTATTATGTGTTTTCGAAATAAAGAATAGGCTGCCCACTTAAAAGTGAAACAACATTGCTCTATTACTTTCATAGTAAGTACATTTCACGTTTCTGAAATGGTGATCTTATCCTAATTTGCTGGTTCTACTGTTGCAACTTTAAGTCAAGTTTAAAGGAGGGGAAGTTTATGTTGAATTTTCCATTTGCTTAGTAGACCGAATAACATGTCTTTGACAGATACATTTATATGGTACATCCCTGGGAGGCTTCCTGGCTCAACTTTTTGCTCAACATCGTCCCAGACGGGTGAAATCCTTAATTCTATCAAATACATTTTTGGAGACACGCAGTTTTGCAGCGGCAATGCCTTGGGCGCCTATGTACGTCTTTACATTTCTAGTAATCTACTCTAGGCTGGATATACTCTTTGCTTCATTTGTAGCAGTAATTCGTTTGCTTAAGATTTGCCTCTTAATGGGCTGTAAATTCATTGGGATTTTGAATTCAAAGAACTGTATGTATGCAGTTTAGTGTGGCATCGAGTTAGAAGAAAATTTCCTTGCAATGAGTCAACTCCCTGTAAATTAACCAAATGCTTGTATGCATGTATTTCTTGGGTGAAAGGAAACGTATGTTCATTCTGCTTTCACTCATTTTTTTTTTCTATTTAAGTTAGTCTTTCCCATGGTATAAATTACTTATTGATATACATAGTTTCTTGGATATCAAGTTTAATCAATATCCTTATATCATTAATTTTTTTAATATACTTCTTGCCATTATTTCTCAATTTTTCTCCTTACATGATCTTTATTACTTATTGCATGTAAATATGAAAGTGTTCTTGGGATATTAACTTGCTTCATGCAGTGTTGGTTGGACTCCATCTTTTTTGTTGAAACGATATGTGTTAACGGGAATTCGTGATGGTCCTCATGAACCTTTTATTGCTGATTCTGTGGACTTTGTTGTTTCACAGGTATGTTTCAGAGAACAACTGGACCATTTCTCTTTATTGGATTTTTGTTGTTATCATTTTGCACTTGCTTGTTGTGGCTTCATATGATATCCTGAAGTAATCTTGCTTCACAGACTGCATTATCACAGTTCCAAAAGTGCATTTTGTCATCTTTTCAGCAGTTGCTTTATCATATCTAGTGAACTTGTCCTAATTCCAGCCTTTTTTTTTCCCTTCAACCATTTAGTTAATAAATTTGAATCCTCTTCCTCTGTTAGAATTGGTCATCCTGGCAAGAGAATGTTCATATTCCTGTAGGTCAAATATAGTACAAGTATACTTTTGCTACGCTTTTAGCTTGGTTCTATCGATTTAGAAATGTAATCAGTTAAGGTCAATCTGCAGTCATCTTGATTTTTGGTGAGATTCTAAACAGTTTGTTTTTTCGAGAATTGTTCTTTCTCTTTCTATCTCGCTCTCTCACCTTTTTCTCCAGCTTTTCCTTTTTTCTTTAACGGGTAAGGGGCATAAGACTGTTATTTTCTATATTGGTTTTTCAGTCTGTATCTTGCTCTTTTAAATGCAAAACAATATGCTGTAAGAAAGATATTGCTTTCTTTACCTGAGGCAATATGTGACAATGATTTCAGGTTGAAACACTATCAAGAGATGATTTAGCATCCAGGTTGACTTTGACAGTTGATACTGTTTCAGTTGAACCTTTCCTACTTTCAGATTCATTTATTACCATAATGGATGTAAGTTGTCTGAATCTTGCTTTTCATGGGACGTGTACACAAACATATTTCTAGTATTTTTACTTATTTATAAACAACATTTCTTTGCTAAACTGAACATGTTAGAAATAGAAAAGATGGTTTCTCAATCTTCATATGCTGTTGACCTTTTCCTTTAAAAGTAAATTAAATTTATCTTGTAATTTTATTAAATATGATTTTTTTTAAAAAAAAAAAATTGTTCATTTCTCCATTGTTTATATTTTTTTTAGTTAATTTTTAGGTTAACGTTCCCAAATTTCCTAGCTGCATGGCTGTAGAATTGTCTTCATGTTAAGCTTCTACATTTAGTTTTATACGAAGGGGAAGAAAAGCTTTAGCTGATAGCTCTATAATTGACATGATTTCCGACACCGGCCTTGAAGACAAATGACTACTCTGCAATTCCTCAACAACTTAAAGATCAGCTGGGTGAGAGGTATCCAGGTGCAAGGCGAGCTTATCTGAAAACAGGAGGTGATTTCCCTTTTCTTTCCCGTCCAGATGAAGTTAATCTGCATCTTCAGGTACATTACGTTTGTATATCAACACAAGACTCATCCAATGAAGTTACTACTGTCAATATATCGAGAGACTGTTGTTTCAACTAGTGTCTAAAACATTGCAGCTGCACTTGAGACGAGTTGGAGTAGAAGCTCAGCCAACATTGGTTCAGAGCATTCCAAAAGATGGCACTGGCGGGAGCCATAGCAAAGAAAACAATGAAAAGAAGGATCAGGATGACGAACCAAAAGATAATGGGGGCAATCCTGAAAGTACTTCTGAAGAAAGCCCGTTACCTCCAGCTCCGGAAAGTTCAGAATCTCATGGCCTAGAGGAGCATCAGGTACTCAGCAATTCCGAAATTTGTCCCATCGATCACAAAAATCCAATCATTTTGGCGCTGTCTGCATTGTTGAAGAATCAACACGCAGTAGCCAGTAGAATCCTTCTTCAGTCGACTAGGGAGTTCTTTATATTCTCTTTGCTTCTCTTTTACGTGCAGTCATTGTACATTACTTCTAATAATGTTTGGAAATTCAGACAACTGGTGTAAAATAGAACATAAATGAGCAGTTTTTTTTTTCTTATTATCGTTGTTCATGCAAGCAATTGTTTTCAGAACAGCTCGCGTTTTCCATTGACAATTTTGTACCTGTTCCATTATCTCGAAGTTCGTGTTATTATTGAATTCAAATAAAATCTTGTTTACCTGGGACTAAGTAAATGCTGCAGTATCTGAGAAGAACATGATGCTTTAAATTGGATAAGATCCTATGTTCCAGTAGATTGTTAAGAAATTTCATCGTATGTCTCAAATTAATAAACAAATAAACGTCTCTGGCTACTATATCCTTGAAATTTGGAAGTGAAAACCCTTCCTCTTATATGAACCCCAACAGGAGAGATAGGGTTCCTTTCTGCTTCAGGACTACCAGCCACCGCAACGCAACCCAGCCTCTGCACCCTCCAAAACCGGTCACTATGGATGGCATTCACAGTCGGGGATCAGCCCCGCTTTCTCTTTCCCTCTCTTCCTTAAATCTCTCACTTAAAACTAATTAGTTTAACTCTAAATTTCATCCTTGTTGTAAGAGGGAAGGGTTTTTCAGCTTCTGCATTACCTACAGACGCGCCCATCCCATCCGACTCAGAATCTTTGCTTTTGTCCTGAGGATATCGGGATAATCTCTCAAATTTCAAAGGTGAGTCAATCTCTCCAGTTCTTTTTCATTCGTCTTTTTTCACCCATTTCTCCGTTTTCATTCTTCCTTTTACAATCTATCAACTCAAATAATCACCTATGATTATTAACTCGATACAATCTACAAGAATTAAAACCCTAAATCCATACATCTCTCTCTAGATGTTCCCATTTTAAGGCAAAAATGGGTTTTAATTCTTTAAACCACCCATCAACTTTGGCATCAAAAAGTGCCCAAAAAATTCTCGCTATAGTCTGGGATTTGGATAACAAGCACCCAATTCATTCCCTCCATTTGAAGCTGCTGTTAAGTTGAAAACTGCAGCTTCTTCATTTGGGGTTGCTAGGTCCATACTAGCCTAATCAGTTAGAAAATAAATGTGATTACGTCAGTTGAAGATGAGCTATATTTTTGCAAAGTTTGTGCGAGAAGATTTTACACCAATGAGAAATTGGTTAATCATTTTAAGCAAATTCATGAGTGTGAACATCAGAAGTGATTGAATCAAATAGAATATGCTAGAGCGAGTAGAAGGATGAAATTAGTTGCCAAGTATTAAATGAAAATGGAGAAGTGTAAAAATGCGGTTAGGGATCTTTTGACCCTGAAAGTTGGGTATGGTTTAGCTGATGAGTTGAAAAGGGCAGGGTTTTGAATAGGAACCATCTCAAACAGGCTACAAGTAGCAAATTTTGCATTGAAGGATCGGATGGTGGATGTTATGCACAAGAGGAAAGGTGAGTGTTTGGTGTTTATGTCCAATGATTCAGATTTTGTGGATGTTTTGAAGGAGGCGAAACCAACGTGGTTGAAGACAGTTGTTATGGCCGGTGGGGGATTATCAACGATGGAGCATTGAAAAGAGTCGCAAATGCTGGGTTTTCTCGGACGGCAATGTTGATGGGAAATGCTAAGGAGGAGGTATTATCCGTCGGTGGGGAAGCGGAAGGACCGTCATATCTTGAAGAGAATGGAGCGGACATATAATCCGGAGGTGGAGAGAAAGTTATATGGTCCCCAATATCAGTGTGATGATGATAGTGAGGATCAAGAATACGAGGATTGTTGATTGCGACACCAAGGAGGGCCGCGGAGATTACAGAAGATCTTTACCATTCATAAAGAAGGCGCTGGCAATTCGAAAGCATTTGCGGAGGAATAGGAAGGATAAGGATTCCAAATTCAGGTTGATCCTTGTGGAAAGCAGGATTCACCGCCTCGCTCATTATTACAAGACTAAAAGCTCCCTCCTGTTTGAAAGTCGTTGGTTTTTTTCTCATTTGCTTTATGCATATATGTAGCTATCCTGTGCTTTGCTTTGTTATTTTGCCCGAATCGTGTGCTTGATTTATTTGCCAGCAGCAATAACCATATAACCAAGTTTTGCATCAGTAATAGGCCAACTGAATTTTAAGCCCATAGATGATCATACAAAAAGCATAAGCTGATTTGATTCCAAGATGTTAACAAGATCAATGCAGGCCCTTCTCTGAATCCTGATTCTTGACACAAATTTCTTGAAATCTCACCATAAAGAGAAATATTAATATAAAATTACATTAGCTACACGCGAAGAGTTAGCATTACTTCCAACGATTTTCCATAGAAACAAACAAAAACAAAAATTAAACAGCAAATTATCATCGACCACATCCAATCCAAAGAAACCCTAACTCCCCTTGAGAAAAAGAAAAATCATTTCTTGAAAAACACAGAAGAAACGAAACAAACATTAATGAACCTTTCTCACTTAGCAACCATCCTGGCGATGAATTCCTCGTAATGGATCCTCCCATCAGACCCGACATCCACTTCCCGGATCCACTCATCGAACTCCGAAGGCTCCAGCTTTTCCCCGATGCTAGTCAATATATGTCTCAGATCCGCCACGGACACAAACCCGGTGGACTCCTTATCCAGCACCTTGAACGCATCGCGTAGTTGCCTATCGAACGGCTCGGGTTTCATGTGCTTCGCCATGAGATCTAAAAACCGAGGGAAATCAAACGCCGCCGTTAGCTTCTCTTCGGCGACTATAGCTTTGAGTTGGGCTTGTGTCGGGTTACCACCGAGAGACCTCATCAGGATCCCCAGCTCCGATGGAGCGATCTTGCCGTCGCCGTCGGTATCGAAGAGGGTGAAAGCCTCCTTCATCGATGAGACTTGGTCGTCGCTCAGATCTTTGCCCATTTTTGAACCGTCAGATTTTTTTGAGTTCGAGCGCTTTAGCTTCTAAGTTTCGGAATTTGAGAGTCCAAGTTCTTGTTGACGTGATTTCTTTTACTTTGACGAGAGGCGTGAGGATCGGAGACTTGGCTAAAACGGTGACGGATCAATAGTGGGATTTAAAAGAAAAAGCGCTATCGTTATTGCAGTTTTATCCTGACCCAAAAAATAAAAAATTATAAAGTGTGACTTGTCGCATTAATTATTCTACTCTGGATGGGTCCGCCCCCACAGTCGACAGCTTATTTGAATGCTATTAATTTAGACCAAATAAGCAAAGCACTAACATTATAATAATAAATATAAAGATTTTGTTAACTTATGTGCTAAATATTCTTTAAGGTTAATATATAATAATATCTTTATTGAAATGACAAAAGATATTATCTATTAATCTTTAATATAATAGATTATCCTAACACTACCTTGTGGACAAATTGTAAGCTTTCAAAATTTTTAACTCATTATACGTCATCAGACAATTGTTTTTATGCTAAACTATGGAAGTTAAAGGCCCCCAAAAGGCCTCGAATTTGAGGCTTGTAGTTTCATTTGTGTTTTGTCATTTTGGGTTAGCGGTGGAGTATTCCAATTTTTTTTTTCTTGCAACAGTTGTAATGGTCACGGATTAGTCTCATTGTGACACAATACCCATACATGTCTACTTAAGAAAAAAGTGTAGATCACATGACAAAGATAACTCGAGAGAAAACTAATTCCAGCTTAGCTATTTATTTGCCCTACAAGACCCATTTCTACAAGTAGTTGAAAAATAGGAACCATTTTTACTAGTTAAGGAAAACTAACTCCAAGCAGTTGAGAATTAGGAGCACCATTGCTCACATTTTCTCTTCTATTTTAGCTTATTTAGTTATTACTAGTACTTAGAACTTTTAGTATAAATAGATTAGGAATTGTTTTGTTTCATGATCAGTAAATTATTTATCAAAATTATTTGTTGGAGACTAGTCCTCTCGAATTGGACTCTTTCTATTGGTTGTATTTTGTTTAAGATCATTGCAATATACAGCTAATATACTATTTTTGTTTTCTATCCACTTTCATTTTTTTTCTTTTCCTACTTCTATCATCTTTGGTATCCGAGCAGGTTACAATCCAAAATGGTAACTACACGCTCTTCCACTATTCCACCTCCTGAAACCCATAGCACACAGCATCCCAACACTCGACCCTCATTCCCCAACATTGACCCCATTGCTGTTCAGCTAGCCACCATTTTTTCCCGACTAGAAGTTATGGACACTTTGGCAGCAAAAGTTGCTGCTCTTAAGGCTCAAACCAGCGTTGCCCAACCATCGGCATCCAACCCAGGGGCCAATAGTAAAGACAAGGAGAAGGAAGCTCCCCCAAGCTATCGAGAGCAACGGCGTAACAGTTGGCCAGACGTTGATGAAGAAGAAGAAGAAAATAGCCCATGGTGGCGACTAAGTCCAGCTCTTCCACCCCATTCGAAGATGGAATTTCCCAAGTTTGATAGAGGTGACCCTCGCGGATGGATTCTCAAAGCGGAAAAATACTTCCGTTATTATCAAACATCGGAAGAACTCAAAGTTGACATTGCAGCTATGTACCTTGAAGGTGATGCATTGGATTTGTTTTCTTGGCTTAACAATGAATGTACTATTGTCTATTGAGATGAGCTAGTCAAGGCGCTACAGGAGAACTATGGTCCAGCTGAATTTCAGAACCCAGATGAATACCTCTGTAACATCCGACAGACAAGTACCATCCAAAAGTATCGATACGAGTTTGCAAAACGATCTGCGTGAGTGATGAATTGGCCAGATCACTGTTTATTGGGGGATTTCCTCAATGGATTGCGCAAAGACCTTGAGGTCGATGTAAGAATCCACAAGCCTCGTACAGTATACAAGGCTATGAATTTGGCCATGGAATTTGAGTCCAAACTAGGCCCAAACCGCTTGACCAGGGGGTCTAATTGGTTAAATTCTTCTCGGCCCAATATAGCCTCTACGCAACTACAGCTCCCTCATCCACGTAAAGGCAACCTCTTTGGTAATCAGCTCATTAACACTTATCACAATTCTCATCGCCCAACAAACCAAACCCCAACTCAAACTCAGTTCGAAATCGGGATTCTGAATGGCAGAACCAATTAGCAAGAGGCCTTTGTTTTCGTTGCAATGAGAAGTTTGGCCCTGGTCATCATTGCAAAACTAGAGCTCTATCACTTTTGGAAATTGCCAATAACAACGATGATCTCGAAAGAGAAGAAGAACCTACAGGTAAGTTAGTGTTGACAACCAACCTTTTGAAATGGCTGAAATTAGTTTCCATGTAATATTGGGAAAATTGACCACCACCACCATGAAGCTTAAAGGGCTCATTGGCACTAAAGAGGTCCTAATTCTTGTTGACGGTGGCTCAACCCATAATTTTGTTGCTAACACCATTATTGACGAATTAAACATTTCGGTGCAATTTGTTCCTCCGTTTGGTGTACAGATCGGTAATGGAGTCATTCACTGCAATCGCATTTGTCGAAATGTCGATATACAGCTACCCGGCTTAAAGATCACGCAAAATTACTACCTATTCTCCATAGAGGGTGCCGACTTGGTATTAGGAATCTAATGGCTTGCTTCACTCAATACAATACAAGCCAGCTGGAATGAAATGTTTCTCATCTTCAATATCAACGAGCAGAAGTATAAATTGCAAGGGGTCCTACCCAAAGCTCAAGCGGCCGCCTCTTTCCATTACTTGTCAATTGACACTGGGAACACAGGTAACCCACCTTCCCAAATCCAAGCCTTGTTAACTGAGTTTGACTTTGTTTTTTGAGAACCTAACACTTTACCACCTTTTTAAAACCTCATCCATTCAATCCCTCTCCTACTAAATTCTAAACCTCCCAACATTCAGCCTTACTGATACTCCTACTCCCAAAAAAACTGAAATTAAAAAACAAGTTGCTGATTTATTAGCAACCGGGTTCATACGCCCTAGTTCTAGCCCATTTGCCAGCTCTGTCCTCTTAGTCAAGAAAAATGATGGTTCTTAGAGGATGTGTATTGATTACCGGTCCCTTAACAAACTTACCATACCCGACAAGTACTCGATTCCCAATATAGATGAGTTATTGGATAAGTTACATGAAGCCACAATATTTTCCAAGATCGACCTAGGTTCTGGCTATCATCATATTCGGGTCAATCTAGGTGATATAGCGAAAATAGTTTTTCGCACACATTCAGGGCATTACAAGTTCATCGTCATGCCTTTTGGCCTCACCAATGCGCCGTCCACTTTTCAAGCTACCATGAATGATCTCTTTAGGCCATACTTGCGCAAATTCATTCTTGTCTTCTTTGACGATATCCTCATCTATAGCCAAACTGTGGAGCAGTACCAACAGCATCTCCGAATGGCACTTGAGCTGCTTCGGGACAACAAATATTTTGCTAAATCATCCAAGTGCTTATTCGGCCAAACTCAAATCAACTTTTTAGGTCATGCGGTATCCTCTAAAGGTGTCCAGGTCGACCAAGATAAAATCCAAGCAGTGCAGACATGGCCTATACCAGCCAAAATCAAGGAGTTACGAGGATTTTTATGCTTGATTGGGTACTACTGGAGATTTATCAAGAATTACGGGCTAATAGCAAGGCCTTTAACGGATCTGACCAAGAAGAATGGATTTAAGTGGTCTCCATTAGCTGAAAAGGCCTTCCATAATCTCAAGCATGCGTTAATTTCAGTACGGGTGTTACGCCTATCTGATTTCTCTCAGCCGTTCACGGTGGAATGTGATGCTTCATCTGAGGGCATTGGTGCTATACTTTCACAAGCAGAGCATCCTATGGCATATTTTAGTAAGGGCTTCTCTTTTTCTAATCGACTCAAATTTGCTTATGATAGGGAATTACTTGCCCTTGTGTTAGTTTTGCAAAAATGGAAGCACTACCTCTTCGGAAGGCATTTTTTCATTAAGACAGACCATTTCAGCCTTAAATTTTTACTCGAACAGCGGATCACCATCGCCAAGCAGCAGAGATTACTAATGAAGTTATTGCCTTTTGACTTCTCCATCATTTATAAAGCAGGTAAAGAAAATAAAGGAGCAGAGGCCTTATCTCACCGACCTCAACATGCAGATTTTCTTACATTGGCTCTACCTATCAACCTTGATTTATTGGATTTACAAGAGGCCATCCAAGTTGGACCCTTACACTCGAGAACTTATACAGTCCATTACAACCGAACCTATTTCACACCTAGAATTTTCTGTGGCAGGTCAGAAACTTTACTACAAAAATCGATTGGTGATTCCTGACAATGAAACATTAAAGCAAAAATTTCTTTTCGAATCTCATAACACTCATTCTGCAGGTCATGGTGGTTACTTAAAAACTCTCAAGCGCCTTTCCGCCAATTTCTTTTGGCTAAGTTTGAAGCAGGTTGTACGACACTATGTTCAAAATTGCTTACAATGTCAACAAAACAAGTACCAAGCATTGGCGCCTGCCCGTCTTTTACAACCTTTACCAGTACCAGAAAGAGTTTGGGAAGACATCTCCTTCGACTTTATTGTGGGTCTTCCCAAATCGAGTCATTTCGACACAATCTTAGTTGTGGTGGATCATCTTAGTAAATATGCTCATTTTATTCCTTTGGCTCACCCATTTACTACTAAAATAGTTGCTGAGAATTTTTACAGGGAAATAGTTCGTCTTCATGGCATCCCAAGATCCATCATTTCTGATTGTGACATCATATTCCTCAGCAATTTCTGGCAAAAGCTCTTCAAATTAAGCAGAACTCGCTTGCGTCTAAGCACTAGCTACCATCCACAGACGGATAGACAAACCAAAGTCGTCAATCGATGTTTAGAGGCATATCTGCGATGTTTTGCTCATGAACAGCCTACTGAATTGAGTACTTTTCTTCCCTGGGCAGAATATTCATTCAACAAAGGTTTCCACACCTCTACAAGCACTACTCCTTTCAATATCGTTTATGGAAGAGATCTTCCACCGCTCCACCCTGTTGTCCCAAGTGAAACGATGTTGGCAAACCTTGAGAAATAACTTATCCTTCGTGATGATATGTTGAAGATTTTGAAAGCAAACCTACTGAAAGCGCAATCTCGTATGAAGGCCCAGGCAAATTCTAAGAGGCGTGAACTTAGCTTCAATGAGGGTGATTCTGTTTTTTTGAGACTCCAACCTTATCGCCAACAATCACTTGCCAAAAGGAGGTATGAAAAACTTTCTCCAAGATTCTTTGGTCCTTACAAAGTCATTCGACGAGTGGGCCCAGTGGCTTATGGGTTGGAACTTCCTGAGACTTCAAGAATACATCCCATCTTTCACGTGTCCCTCCTACGACCAGTAATGGGACAAACACCATCTTCCCCACTGGCTCCCTTACCCATTACACCTGGTTGGGAACCTATCCTTTCTTCAACCAAGGTTCTTTCACATCGTTGGATTAAAGAAGCTGGAGCGCCTACCTTAGAGCTGCTTATCGAATGGGAAGGACGACCTTTAGAAGAAGCAAGTTGGGAAAACTATGATCTTCTTGCATGGCAATTTCCATCTTGCCGCCTTTAGGACAAGTTGCATTTTCAGGGGGAAAATACTGATACAACACCCATACGTGTCTACTCAAGGAAAAAGTGTAGATCACATGACAAAGACAACTTGGGAGAAAACCAATTCCAGCTTAGCTATTTACTTGCTCTGCAAGACCCATTTCTACAAGTGGCTGAAAAATAGGAACCAGTTTTACTAGTGGAGGAAAACTGACTCCAAGCAGTTGAAAATTAGGAGCATCACTACTCACATTTTCTCCTCTATTTTAGCTTATTTAGTTTTTACTAGTACCTAGAACTTTTAGTATAAATAGACTAGGAATTGTTTTGTTTCATGATCAGTAAATCATTTATCGAAATCATTTGTTGGAGACTAGTCCTTTCGAATTGGACTTTTTCTATTGGTTGTATTTTGTTTAAGATCATTGCAATATACAACTAATTTACTATTTTTGTTTTCTGTCCACTTTCATTTTTTTTTTCTTTTCCTGCTTCTATCATATTGATTTCAGCCCCTTAAGCTTCTATAAGTAACAATATTCATGGATCTATCTAAGTTCCATAAACATCAGCCCAAGCCCCCAAAGCTTCTATGCTACCAAATACCCCCCAAACCTGGCATTTCTCTCTTGCACTATAAATTTCCTTAGCCACTCGAATTGGATAATACAAGTTCAGGAGTTTTACAAACAAAAAGATTGTTCCATGCCAACATCCAAGCTGTAAAGGAAAAAAGCCACCTATAAGTTAAGTGCAATATGGCTTTCAATTTGTTGATGTCTGTCAAGGAGATGGGGTCGCTGAGTTGAATAAAGTTGTTTGAAGGAGATTAGTTGAACATGTCAAGCACTAAACAAGGTTAAAGAAATGAGCAAGTTTCGAGTTTCGGAACGTAATTGTACAATTAAATTAATTTTGGGCCAAGAAAATTTTAATAGAAAATACAAAGAATATTATATGAAATGTTTGAATATCTAATTTTAACTTTGTTAGATCAACATTTATCTATTTTTATATATCTAATTATTCGATGCTTGTGAGTTTGATTGATATAAAACAGGTGTCTTCGAAATCATCTTACATGTGAAAGATGAAGGACTCTAATATAACACAATTTATTTTAAGTACTTTAACACTGTGTTTTTATAGCTTCTTTGCTATCAATTGAAACAAGATGCAACTCAAACATTTCCTTTTTAACGGTATCAAACGCAATCAATGACATCAGCTTGAGAGCTTTTTTCAAATTTTGAAGTCATTTCCCCTTTTTCCCGCAGTCAAAATCTTCTCTTTTTTTTTCTTCCAAAATGGAAATCTTAAACTCTTCCAATTAAAACATAAAAAGTACACCCGTAATTAGGGGAGATGTTCATGGAAATTATTACATAATTCAAATTTATGTAAGACGGGAAGAAATTTTACTAAGTAAAAGATGAAGGTAAAACAGATGACCATAATGAAAGAGTAAGTGAACAACATCTTTCATAAAGAGGCAACTTTGAAACCTGGCCTTGCACATGCACAAGGACAAGGTGAAAAAGGAAAGAAAAATCATTAAAAGTCTCCAAACCAAATTTCAAATCATCATGGGAAAGACAGGTCTTTGGTTTTGACTAAAACAAGAAGTAGTTGTTAGATACCCGTCAATCTCAAACAATAAACATTTCTAGAACCAAGAATAATGAGAAAATATGTATAGAATTCCAACCCTTTTTCAACAATTTGATCCTTTTTTTTCCTTTCCAATAGTAGAATCGAAATGGAGGGATGTATTTGAATACACCATGATATTTCTATGAAACGACATGATTTTTTTCTGTCAATTTTTCATTTTTATATTTGAAGTCAGTAGGCATTGAACCATAATTGTTGAAATAATCATTTTACCAACATATCACTTCAAATCTTTAATTAATAAAATTAAGAATCTAACATTTATCGTTACATTCTTTTTACATCACTGCCCAAGTTCTTTCACTTTCTAATTTAAATCATACCATGTGAGACACTATGGGGTAAAAGAGGTTGATACAATCTTTTAAGAACATTGAAGAAGATGGGTCCATTTGCTCAAAGTGTAAAGTTGGCATCGTACCACCTTTTTTTTTTTTTGTTTTTTCATGTGGACCATGATCAAGGATCTAATTGTAGGATCCAATTCTTTAATTGCACATCAACATTCTGTTTTATTGCAGGACCAATCTCTAGTTTTGCCTCAATTATTATTTTTGTTTTATTTGAGAGAGCGCCTTATGACATTAACTTCACTCTTTGAAAATGCAAAGGAATTATTCCCTCTTTCGGTTTTAATTACACACTTTTTTCCCACCATTTATTTGTTTTTTAATATTTATAGATTCATTTACTATAAAAATAACAGGGCGTTTATTTATAATTGATGAAAAGAGCAAACATGTTTGAGAATCGTTTGGTTTTAGATAAGATATTTATAAATTTAAATTAATTTAACTTAAATTATTAATTAATAATAAAATTTTTAGTTAAATTTAATTATAAAAATATATAAATATTAATATAAAAATATTATAAGCAATGAAATAAACTTTCAGACCAAGTTGATCCGACTCAAACTTAAACAAAAAAAATTGAATAATTTCGAGTCACGGTCGATTTAACCTAGAAATAGGTATAGATTGGAGCAAGACATGCTTATTTAGTGGTTCATTTTTCATGTTGTAATTTCCGACTGTTAAACCAATAATGTTGATTTGA
>JBBYHK010510152.1:1691-18818 GCA_038382065.1 Adansonia grandidieri | reverse complement strand
GGAGCAAGACATGCTTATTTAGTGGTTCATTTTTCATGTTGTAATTTCCGACTGTTAAACCAATAATGTTGATTTGAGCAAAGAGTTTACACATTGTGGCAGGCTTGCCTTTGCTTACCTCTTTGAATAAATCGCATATGAACTTGATCTTGAAACAGGAATTTGAAGCCAAATTATTCTACCGAAGGCTAATTGCAAAGATGATGAGACAGCCAGATTAAACATTATCCTAGTGTCGGCATTGCAACACAACATTTGAACAAAGTTATAATTGGAGATCATTCCGACAAGAGAATCCCCAAAATGGACCCCTTTTCTTTTCCCTCCTTGAAAGCAAACATTAGCAGTAATAAGTGAGGAAACATGTACTAGAACTATTAAAATGCCTGATTTTTTTTTTTTTCTCAAATGCCTTACCCAAAGCTTTAGCTTATAAATTTATTTTATTATTTAAAAATATTTTTATATTTAAATTTAAATAAAAATTATTTTTAATAAATAATCATTATTAATTTAAATTATAAAATTTTATATTTAAATTCAATTCAATATAAATGAAAACTTTCGACCTTCAAATAATTCCATCGAGAATCCAAAGAGGAATAGCACTATGTTTCGGTTAAATAAAATGCTATTGGGTCAAGCATTCCTTTACAACAATGCAAATCCAATGGCCGTTTTGGCCTATTGCCAAGGAACTAGAATTATGACATCAAACAGGTACACATCATTCAGTCAACCATTTGTCTGCTCCCATCCTCGGAGAAAGGGAAAACAATTTCCCACCAAAATGAGGCAGTGATCTCCAGTTATTCACCCACTTTTTAGGCTGGTTTTTCTCATTTTCTGACCCGGCATTTAATTGTCTGTCTTCGATGGGTGGCTTGCACTTCCCCTGTATTTCTTGCACTGATTTATAAAAATAAGGCATATAAGTATATAGTCAACATCCATGTGGGAGGCCATGTTGTGGGTAGGTTCCCTTACCCAATTTCCATTGACCTCCTTCATTAACACTTTTCAAATTAAGGAGGAGATCAGAAATATATTACTATAAAATACTTGATGGCTAGAGCTATACTTCTTTAAACTTCGTGTCCAACAACTGCAAATTAAAATAATATAAGTATGGCGTAGTTAGCATTTTTGGCAATCTAAAGGAATAAATAATTGTCCAATAAAGAAATCTCTAACTTTTGAAATTCAGAATTGGGGCTTTTTGTTTGTTTTTCTTTTTTGTGTTGGTAGTAATTTTTCTCAATTAGGTTAACTTAACATGTGCATTGGATTCCTTTTGATTTACTAGTAAATTTTAGGTTGAAAGAAATTGACATTTTACTCATTTTATAAAGTTTTTTAAGTCCGAGAATTTGAAATATAGATTCATTTAAGCAATGTTAAACACATGACGCATTGCATGATAATAAATTTTTTATTTCATTTTGATGTCATTTATAGACATCTATTAACCAACATTTTAAAATGATACTTTATTAATATATTAAGCAAACAAAGAATTTAAACTTCATTTGCTGTTAAATTGGAATGTGTTGGTCAAAAATTGTTGTTTACTCTTCTAATTTAATCTCAAATTTTAATGGACCAATCCGATTACAATTTCGAATATGAAATTCAAAGAATCAAATAAAAAAATGATACTTTTAGTCATAGATTTATAAGGAAATGCAAAATCAACCAACATTTATAAAATTTGTAAAAGAATAAGAAAGGAATATTTGACCTCATTATTTTTTATTTCTCAAACCAAAAAAAATCTATGAATTGAAATTCTGATACATATAGATACAAGTGATCCAATGAAAACAAAAATTTTAAAGAACATTTCATTTTTATTTTTGAATAAAATGATAAAATTAATTCTCTAATTCCCTATAATCTTTGTTAATCCTTTTCTGTGCACAAACGTCAGAAACCGCCACCAAATTAATACCAATTTGTCAACAGCCGCAGAAAAGAAACTACATCACAGCCCATTTCTTGATATAATCAGACCTAAAATCAAACCAAACTACTAAAATCAAGCAGGGAAAAATGTTTCCTATGGTAACAGTCAAGCTGGCTAGTTGTCAATGTCATTATCATAATTTCCCCCATATTTCTTTGCCCATTAAATTTTGAATGAGAACATGTTGAATTGCCCCAAATGTTGCTATTAATTATGCATTTTCCGTTTCTAATTTTGACATGCACTAAAGCTCTACGCTTCTCTGTTCCCACTGTCTTCCTTCTTCGTTTCATCAACTAGTGGATTTATTACAAAAGTTTTATCGAAATTAAGAGAGACTTTAGGAAGGAACAGATATGGATTTTGTCTTTGACCTTTTTCGTGATTGAACGAAGACGATTTCTGTTAAAAGAGCGGAAACTCTGGAAGATTTCAGCCAAGGGAGAAATGGGTATCCTTCAGTTTTTGTTCCTTCTCTTTCTTTTGTTCACACTCTACATGCCATTATCGGTTCTTGGGAACGCTGAGCTTAGAGCCCTAATGGAACTGAAGGCTTCTTTAGACCCAACAAACAAGATCCTCGAGTCATGGAAAAGTGATGGTGACCCTTGCAGCGGTTCTTTTCTGGGTGTGGCTTGTAATGAGCACCGTAAGGTGGCTAACATTTCGTTGCAGGGAAAGGGTCTCTCTGGTAAACTCTCGCCAGCTATTGCGGGATTCAAGTGCCTCTCTGGTTTATACTTGCATTACAATTCTTTGTCTGGAGAGATACCTAAAGAGCTTTCAAATCTTCAAGAATTAACTGATCTTTATCTTGATGTTAATAATCTGTCGGGCAGCATTCCTCCTGAGATTGGCAACATGGCTGGTTTACAAGGTTAGTTCATCTTTTGGTTTCTGAATTTTCGTTTATTTTAGCTCCAAATTCTTGAGGTACTTTATATTATGTTTGTATGTTTGATTAGTTAGCAAAACTAGTTAAGGTTTTTAAGATAACAAGATGATACTTATAAGAACAAAAGAGAACATTCTTAAGGTTGATTGATGAAGTTTGCAAGTAATTCTGGATGAAAGCCAAGTAAACCATCATCACATCACTATTCACTCGTATACTAGAGCCTAAAAACCAACTGTTTTTTCCCTAGGAGATCCCTCTCTCTCAATCTTGAGTTTATAATTTCATTTAAAAATAAAACTTTTTTAATGAATTTGAGAACATAATTGATTGCTGTTTCATCAAATGTACAAATTTTGCTTAGTTGTTGAAGTTTTAGATAATGGAATGTTTTTGAATCTATCTTGTGTGATATTGGTTAATCTTCAAATTTCAGACACTCATCTTAAAGGGAAACTTTTTTGCCTTGTAGTTCTACAATTATGTTGCAACCAGCTGACTGGGAATATACCTTCGGAGATAGGAGATTTGACGAGACTAAGTGTTCTTGCTTTGCAATATAATAGACTAAATGGTCAAATTCCAGCCAGCTTGGGGAAGTTGAGATTGTTAAGAAGACTTGACTTGAGCGTCAATCGCCTCCATGGTGAAATTCCTACAACATTAGTTGATATCCCACAATTACAAATCCTAGATATCCGAAACAATACTCTATCTGGAAATGTCCCTTCAGGTAACTCTGTTTCTCTTAGACTAACTCCTTAAACAAAATATTGTTCTTATATAATTCGTGTTCTTCATGTTAAACCTAGACTGATTCTTTGTCTGTAACGAATGAAAAACAAGGCCTGAAGAGATTAAATAGAGGATTTCTAGGTGAGAACAATCCAGGTCTATGTGGAACACCCTTTCAAACATTGAGAAATTGCACTACTTTTGATGGTATGAACATCAACAAGCTAGAACCTTTCCGATCACACATAAATGGCACTGCTTCAGGAGTTACCTCGCAAACATTAGATGAACAGGGACATTGCAACCACACTCATTGCTCGAATCCGTCAAGATTCCCTGAGATACCTGTGATTTCAGGGGCTATTTCGGTCGGTTTCGTTTTTATGGTAGCTGGATTTCTTGCAGTTTTTCACTACCGTAGGAAGAAACAAAAGATTGGAAATATATCTGATCCTTCTGACGGGCGCCTTAGCACTGACCAGGCAAAGGAATTTCGAGGGAACGGAAGTGTTTCTCCACTTGTAACACTTGAATATTCACATGGATGGGATCCATTAGGTGATGGTTGGAACGGCATTGGATTTTCCCAGGAGCATTTGAATAAGTTCAGGTTCAATCTAGAAGAAGTCGAGTCCGCAACTCGGTGCTTTTCCGAGTCGAATTTACTGGGAAAGACCAATTTCTCGTCTGTCTACAAAGGAGTTCTAAGAGATGGTTCTCTTGTGGCCATTAGGACGATTAATGTGACTAGCTGCAAGTCTGAGGAAGCAGAGTTTGTCAAGGGCTTGTACTTATTAACCTCCTTGAGACATGAAAACCTTGTTAGGCTACGAGGATTTTGCTGCTCGAGAGCCAGAGGCGAATGTTTTCTCATTTATGACTTCGCTTCCAATGGCAACCTATCTGAATATCTCGATGTGGAAGACGGAGGTGAACCAATTCTCGACTGGTCGACAAGGATTTCCATCATCAATGGCATTGCAAAAGGTCAGTTTTGGATCAGTTTATTAAAGATCAAGAGTTAATCAAACAGTTCTCTTTGACTAATTTTCTTGCATTTGGCTCCTACAGGTATCGAATATTTGCACACAACTGAAGCAAGCAAGCCCTCCATAGTCCACCGCAACATATCTGTTGAGAAAGTTCTCATCGACCAACAATTCAACCCATTGATTGCAGACTCTGGTCTCCATAAGATTCTTGCCGATGACATTGTCTATTCGACTCTTAAAGTGAGTGCAGCGATGGGTTACCTAGCGCCAGAGTATGTTACCACTGGCCGATTCACAGATAAGACTGACATATTCGCATTTGGAGTGATTATTCTTCAAATCCTGTCTGGTAAACTTCAACTCACAAGCTCAATGCGGTTGGGAGCGGAATCCAGCAAGTTCGAAGATTTCGTCGACACAAATCTCAGAGGAGAATTTTCAGAATCCATGGCAGCTAAGCTGGGGGAAATTGCAATTAATTGCACTCATGAACACCCTCAAGATAGACCAAGCATGGAGGCAATAATTAAAGAGCTAAACGATTGTGGTCTCAGTTCTTGATGTACGTTCTTTTTTTTTTTTTTTTTCCCAACATGAAAAAGTGATAAAGATAGGATCAAAAGAGATTGCTGAAACTGTTTCCTTTTGTTGGTTGTCATTATATCATTTGAAAGGGACCACGAATGATTCAGGCGAGAAAAGATGGCAGTATCGGTGCGAGCCAGCAAAACAAAACCTCAACTCAAACTGCTGAACATTTAACATTTTAATGGCTGCAAGCAATAGGCTCATGATCTAGTTGCATACAAAGCTTAGTGTAAAGTTGTTTTTTTTTTCCTTCACAAGCTCTACAAAAAAGCTAGTAGTGGTAGACTCAGTCAGCCATTGGGGGGGGGGGGGGGAGTTGATACTGCGCACGTCCCCTCTTTGTTGCATACGGAAAGGACATAAAAGGGAAACCCGTCAGCTGTCTGCGTTTTGACTTTTCTTCCCTTTGCCTTTCGTCTTCTTCTGAATGTTTAATCTGCGTCTGAACCCATAACATGGACGCCGTCTCAATTATTTTCAGCTTCCTCTATTTGTGCTTGCTTCCCACAATTTGCACTCCTTTTCACTTGCATTTTACATTTAAACCATTCATCATCTATTTGAAACTCTGAAATTATATCTAAATTATTAATTGAATCTAAATTCATTTTAAAAAGAAATAGCATTCAACTTTTATCTAAAATTACGATTTTTTTAAAATAATTTTTTTTAAATTATATTTTATTTTACATTTTTTTTAAAAAAAAAGTATAATACAAATATTCATTGAATCTAAACTTGTAAAAAGGTTTACAGTAGAGTTGACTGAAAATAAGCAAGAAAATATTAATCACATGAATATGATCGTGAGGTAGTGGTGGGCATTGAAATGGCACCTCTCTTTTCATGCTTCTCCTCCTCCTCCAAACCACTCAACCAAGCAAAAGGTAGAAAGTGGGGAGGAAAAGGGAAAAAGACTATAGTTATATACAATGCCTATCCATATTCATTTTCCTTGTAAAAAGTGGAATATGATGAGTCTATTAGCATTGAACCATAGAAACTTCTAAACAAAGTTTATCTCTTTCATAGCCTTTCAATTAAAATTCCATTTTTAATATGATTATATTATTGGTTTTATCTGGATTTTTTTTATGATACTTTAAGGAATTTATAATCCTAAATCAAAATATTAAATTTAATAAGATTAAACATGTATAAAAAAATATTAAAATTTATATAATAAAAATTATTAATATATCAAAATATATTTAAATATAAAATATCTTAAATATAATTATAATAAAAAATATATACATACGTATTGTGAATTTTATAAAATATTTTTTTATAAAATTTAAATATAAATTGACCCCAAAAAAATAATTTCTCATTTTACCGACCGGACTAAATCCTCCAAGTGCAACACAGTACGATGTATTGGTCTTAGCTTAACATAAAAAATTCATTAAAAAATTTATAAATTCATATCTAAATACAAATAACAACCACATGTTTTTTTTTTCCTTTTTCCTTTACTCAAATTCAACTGCCAATTATTAAGCTTTTGTTTTTGGTTTTTTTTTTTTTTTTTTTGCGGTGAAAAATTAGTCACCTCGAAATAGGGGAAGCGTATTCACAGAGACAACTAAATCATTTCCCCTTCCACTTCAAGACTAACTAAACATGAATAAATTATTAATTTATATGTACAGCAAGCGAGTCATGAGCCTCATGTTCAGATGGGATAACGTAGATATGGTAACTCGAATATGTACTCATGTTTTTTTTTCATATTAATTATATAAATTTATAAAAATTAAATAAATTATTAAATATATTAATATGTTAAATACAAATATAATATGTATATTAAATGTGTTAAGTTATTTTTGTATATTAAATATATTATATTTATATTATTTTTAATACCATTAAGCTTCATATAAAATATTTATTTATAGAACTTTCCGTAGAAAGAAAAATTGAATCAGAAAATTTCTGATTTTTCTCACGTTGGCTTAAACATCTCATTGATTAATTATCTTAACTAGTAAGTAACGGAAAGAAAAAAAAAATCCCTGTTGTGGGACTGAGACCACTGTATCCTTTGTAGTTACCGTGGACCACCAATAGAGTTTATGAAAGAAGCTGACATTTCTAAAGGTTCTAGAAATCCAGGTTGGTCTCATGTCAGTCTTGGAAATATGTTAGATTAATACAATTCGACGGTAAAATCCTAATAGCCGCCACCACGTTGGATTTGTGTGGGCTACGTCGTCAACGGTCCAACACAAATCAGCTCCCAGAACTTGTTTTTCTCGCAAATATATAAACCCAATGCCAATCAGCTCTTTTCAACTTGTCAACCAAGAAATGAAGCTAGTTTGGTCTCCGGGGACAGCGGCCAAGGCTTATCTTGATACTGTTAAATCTGTAAGCATTAAGGGAAACCTTATGAATTGTGATGCCTAATTGTTTTTTTTTTTTTTTCTCATTTGATTAATGGGTTCTTTTTGCCTGTTTTGTTTTTGCAGTGTGAACTTTATCACGAATCTGGTGTAGCAGAGCTTGTTTCAGCCATGGCTGCTGGCTGGAACGCGAGATTCATTGTGGAAACGTGGTCACAGGGCGGAGCTACCGCAACGAGCATTGGCCTGGCAGTCGCTAGGAGCCATACGAATGGAAGACATGTATGTATAGTCCCTGATGAAAGATCAAGATACGAATACGTTCAGGCACTGGAAGCCGCCGGTATGTCGCCGGAAGTCATTGTCGGAGAACCTAAGGAGGCAATGAAAGGATTAGATGGGATAGATTTCATGGTAGTGGATGGCCAGCGAAAGGACTTTTCCAGGGCAATCTTAAGGCTGGCAAAACTGAGTGACAAGGGGGCAGTTCTGGCACGCAAGAATGCCAATTCCAAAAGTGCTTCAACTTTCAGATGGAGAAATGCTATAGATGGATCATATGGGTTAGTTCGTTCGCAGTTTCTTCCGGTAGGGAAAGGCTTGGATATTGCACATGTAGCAACCAGTGGAGGGAATCCAGGTTCAGGTAAAGCTGAAAGGCGATGGATCAAGCATGTTGATCGACAATCAGGGGAAGAATATGTCATTAGAAAGCAAAAGTAATTTCCTGTAGAAACAGAGAATTCAGAAAATAATCTCCTGAAAGGCGATGCATGCTGATTCTTTTCAACTTTTTTGTTCTTGACTCTTGACTTGTACAGAAATTTTGAACCTGAAAATTATCTAGAACATTCCGATTTACCTGGTTGCATCAATTACTCATAGTTTCAAGTAGATTTTACACCATTTTTTTTTTAATTTTCCGCAATCTATTTCGCAAAGCCCATCCTTCTTTCTTTCCCAAACAAATATATATATATATATATATATATATATATATGGAGCTATGACTATGAACCTGGGGCAATGGAGCACCCACAACAAATTCATTTCTTTCGTTTTTAAGGCGGGTTTTGAATTCGACGCTTACGTCCAACTTGTGAGAATTCAAGAATCTCAACATTGTTTCCTACAGTAATTGCATTACTTGCAAAAATCCTATAACAGTAGAACTTAAGAATACACTTAGCTTTGAAAAACATAAACACGCAATCAAAAATTCTGGATATAAGAATGAATGAAGTGACTTAGCAGCCTATAATGGATCAACGGTTCAAACGGTAAATTTTCGTCATGAGAGTAGTTTTTTTCCCCCACATGAATAATTCGAACAAGAAATATGGACAAAAAGCTCCTCTAAGCTCCCTTCCAGCTGTTTACTTGCTTACTGATTTGAGGATCTTCAGACACTAAAAAGCTAAATAACATTCATAAAAGAAAATCAAGAATCAAGAAACCATTCATAAGAGAAAATCATTGCCGCAATATTAAAATGCATCACAAGGTGGACCATAGCATGTAAATATCTCGAATTGCAAGTTTTATATATTGGAAATTCGACATTAAAATGTGATAATGCATAGAACTTAGAAGGGCATCATTTGCAGCAATTGTCTAAAGCTCCCTGCTTTAACCGCCTCAAAAGCAAAAGGTCCATCGAAAACAGACACATGACATGATATAGGCTAAACTAGGGAAGGTAGTAATGTCCAAGCGTAGAATGATATATGAGAAATAGCAATGTCTTCTCCACCACAGGATCTACTTGGTGCCTTCCAACTTAGTCCCTTTGCTTCCCCTAAGAGTGAGAACTCTTATCTTTAAAATCTGTTGATCTTTTCATCCTTCTAGACTGCAGGCTACGTGAAGGCCCCGCCCTGTCTCCAGCATCCTGTGTCACTCTCCCTGTCTGCTGAAAACGCTCAGTAGAAGGAAGTGCCCATCCTCCCTGACCTGCCTGTCCATTCTGTCCAATGCGGCCAGTCCCTGAGACAAAAGTTGCAGCAACAACTATGATTTGATGTTATAAGGTATTAAAAAAAAATGGCTATGTTAATCCTACCAAACACTACAGTTGTAGATCGACCATATATTCTGAAAGAGTTAAATTGGTTTTATGCAAGGAAAAAAAAAGTGTTTTAAAATCATACAGACAAAAAAGGGAAGCTCAATCTTGCTTTTCTAAAGTGTAGTAAGACATATCTCACCTATGCTATCATGGCCATTAAAACTCCCAGTCCCAGACCAGCCAGGCAAGCGCTTTTGGGCATTCCCATTCCAAGATTCCTCAAAACCAGCAAGCTCTTCTGGAAAATTTACCAATTCAAAATATATACTTAAAATGCCATTAATATACTGGATAATTATCCTGTACATAAGCAGTGGAAAGAAATATTCCACAAGCAGAGTTCGTAAGTGACACATATCGAATAAAGTATATTTAAAAAATAAATGAGACATGTCACCCACAAACCCTGCTTGTGGAGTTTTTTTTCTTTCCACTGCCGGTGTACGGAATAATTATCCATAATATACCTCTATCAACAAAAATAACATAGTACACTGTTGCATATAACACTTGCTTACCTTCATTCAAATTGTGCAAGGTTTGCATTGTATCCACCCTACCATCTGAATTCAGCTTTCTCATGACCGAATGACCCTACAATAAAAGCTCCCACAATAATCCAAAGTCAAAATATAAATTGACCAAGAGAAATAATATTTGAAAGCTACCTTGTCATGAAGTCCCTTGGACACTCGGTGGCTTGCTTGACCTGTGGCTGTGTCAGCTTCTTTGCTTTCTTCAAAGGTAAGCTATTCCAAACAGAAATGTCAGACATGAGGGGAAAAAATAACTTACTTGTGAACATATCTTTAAACTTAAGAAGTACTTACTCCATCACTTCCAGTCCTCCTTGTTTTGGACGAAGTATAATAATTTCCATCAGCACCACCATAAGTGACAGTGGAGCTCTGAAACATAAAGCTGCGAGTTTGAGGCTGTTGCTGCTGTCCTTGATATGAACTATTATAACCATTCATATGTTGCAACTGCCTGTTTCTTCTCTCAGGCTGTTCAGCATCATCATCTGGAACCTCAACATAAGGTTCATCATTTGACCTACCATGCTTTCTAGGATTTTCTTTCACCCCCTTACACGCTTCTTCCTTTTCATCATCAGAATTTAGTTCTTCAATTATCGGTCCCCTTCGTCTCTTTGGCTGTGGAGTCTGATGCTCAATAAGCTCAGTTGGCTGCATATCCAGAGAAGTACCATGGCCTGGGCCAAAAAAGCTTGATTCAAACATGCTTCCAAAAGGGCGTGTGAAGAAAGGGTCATCAAAAGGGTCCCTTCCCCCAAAGAAATTCGAGAGCAAACTTCTAGGACCACCGAAGCCTCCAAGGACCCCAAAACGACCAAAGAGGTCACCACCGAAACCACCAAAGGGGTCACCCCCAGAACCAAAGAAAGGATCCCTTCCACCTCTGCCTCCCTGCATTTTCTGATAACCTCTAAAATCTGAAAATTAAGAAAAAAAAAAAAAAAAAAAAAAAAAAAAAAAGTTAAACATCAAGTTTTAAAACAAAAAAAAAAAAAAATGCATATTTTTTAATTACTTAACATAAATAATTCTAAATGTAATAATTTTGCCAAGCGATTATATAAAAAAAATTTAAGAAACAGAAGCAAATGACTCCAAGTTAATAAACTTTTACCTAAATTTAAATAGAAAAACCAAAAAGAAAAAAAAAAAGGAGCGATCGTCTCACATTTCAGAAGCGACTATCAATCAAAACCCCAAAACCAAAAGTTTGAAAGGAACATTTCACTACAAACATCAATCACTAAAAAAATAAAGCAACAAGAATATTTTTGCAGGAAACAATCGCGAAAATAAAAAAGCAAACAAAGAATGGATAGAAAATGAATACTGTAACATATACGCTAATTTTCAATGAAAATTAAACCCTAAATATGGCGAAAGAAGGAATTTACCTCGATATATTCGGGGAATTGAGACAAATTTAGGAGGATCGAAACCCTAGTTGCTCTGATAATTGATCTAAACGTGTTTGCCCTTTTTTTTCCCCTAGCGTCTATTCTTATGTGGGGCTTATAAACCGCCTAATTTGCAAGAAAGAGAATGGAAAGTTCCGCTACGTGTGGGATTTCTCCAGCATATTTAAAGCCTAAACTCGCACGTGTAAAGCCCACTATAGTTTATAAACTGGTAGTATTTCCAGCCTAAAAATTTAAAAATATACAGATATAAATTTTATTAATTCCAGAGCTCCGATTCTTAATCAATGTTATCATCCTATCTTTATTTTTATTTTTTTTTACCATTTAGCCATTAAAATTGAATGTTAAATGCTAAGATTGATGATACATCATATGTTTTTATTTAGGAATGGATGTTTTTATTTAGTGAATTAAATAATTATACTTAACATTTCCCTTGGTTAATTTAATAGCCAAAATGTTTTTGTGTAGACTTTGTATGTTTTATATATTAAATTGTGCAATGATGGGAATTTATAAATTGCCGATAATACTTTGTTGGTGTCTACTTATAATACCCACCAAAATTTAGTAAAATAAAATATACAAACAAAAACTTGGGATGAATAAAAGGTTAATGTTTTGGTCTAATTATGAACATAATTTTCAGCAGAAACTTGAGAGCTTTGTTTTGCTTTTGTAAAAAACTCGAGTTAATGCTGCTGGTGCTGGGGTAGCAACGGTTCCCAGTGGGGCCTCGTCGGATATTCGAAATCCTTAAGCGATGGCATCCGCTTTAAATCGTCTTCTGAATACGCTGGGATGAAACACAACTTCTTCTCCGTTCCAAACACCTGAAATTAATTAAGCAAAAGCTAACTGTCAACTTCATATCTTACAATATAACACCTGAAATTAATTAAGCAAAAGCTAAATGTCAACTTCATATCTTACAATATATGCTAACTCACTTGGAATCTATATCCTCAAGGACGTATCTAATCATGGAACTATAATGGAAATTTTCATAGTTTGGCATAGTCCTTGAATTTTTGCTGCCATCAGAGTTTTTTAACTGACTCCATGGCAGCGATGCTGCTTGGAAATGGGTTAACTGTCTTTTTTCATACCAATGTGGCATGGTGGTTTGATGAAAGCTCAAGTACTGAAGGAACGGATGTATTTTCACATAAGCAATCTGGGTTTGGATGAGCAAAGCTTTCAAGCAAGTGTAAAAGTTGAAAGAGCCAGAGGAAAAATAATCACGTATATTTCCGATCTTTGATAAGTTCAATCAAGGAAGTTTTTCGAACCTCAAATGTATACTACCATGGAGTTATCTGCAGAAGTCAAATTTAGACACACATGCTGAAAATCAAAGCCAATCGGCCTATATATTTTTAGGTTCTCCTTTACCCTTTTCTTTCCAAAATGTTTATTCAAAGCTTAACTTCTTTAAAATATACAAGAGCCGAACAAGACACCCAGAGATCAATGAAACAAGTACACACTGGGAAAGTATCAATGCCGAAGGGGGAGGGTTTGGGAACAAAGAAAAAAGAGGTAACCTGCTCATAATTTTTCTTCCAACCAAGGTCATATTGCCACATAGCAGAGGTTTTCTTATCTTATGCCTGAACAAAATTGAGCAAACCAAAAATGTGATCTTCACTAATCATGTGGGCAAGAAGAGGAAACGTGATTATGCAAGACATTGCCTCAATAGTGGTCCTATTGGCTCCGACCAGTGTTATGTGCATAATCAGAAAGCCCAGAACACTCAGTGCAAATGCTATGCTTAAACTGAAACTTGTATAAGAAATTAGCCAAATAATGACAACCAATTAGATGGAAGAAACTTAAACCCCTAGAAGCTTACCAAATGTGATAAAAGTAGCTATAAGTGTTCCTGGTGTTTCAGCTATCTCACCATCATTAAAAAATTCCAAAAAAGAAAAAAAGAAAAACCTGCATTAAAGAGAAACTGAATTGTGCGGCCCCAAGAAATGAGTAAAACTGCATCAAATTTAAGCAAAAGAAAAATATAACTCATATTTCTTTTTCTCTATAGATAGATGTCAGCTAGTTACATGCCAAACACTGATGTCTACTTGGCAAAAGAATCTATTTAATAAGATAATCATTAACATAAGATAAGACTCAATATACCAAAAGAAATAGAGAATAGAAAATAGGTTGTTGTACCAGGAAAAGTAGAGTCTGAAAGTGCAGACTACTAAAAGCTGGAAATGGAGCATATCAATCACTATTCACAGCCCCCAATCTTAGGATTTTACATAGAATACTGTCTTTATTACTGGTGAGTGTGTGTGTGTGTCAGTGCTCATATCGATTTCAACTTTCGACAAAGTTTCATCTTTCGGTATAAAACACATACAATCCAAGTTCTATCATTATATACCACTCTTTCTTATTAAACTCTCACATCAGACCATTTATAAATTAAGATTATAGTGGGCAATGAAAGGCCTGCAATTGCTTAATAAAAAGGATGCAGACGACAACTATCATACTAAGGTTCACATGTAAATTGATGGACCACGGAGAATGTCAACATACAACAGTGAGAAATTAACATCCATTCTGGTGGCAAATTTCCTACCCTGCCATGCTAAAACTAATCAAACTAAGAATAATATCATCTTCTTTGAAAAATAAAATATTAATTTTATTAGCAACAAATTAGGGGCTTACGAGGCTTAACACTTCAATCGGTCAAATTAAATACAACACAAAACTAGAAAAAGAAAACATGTACAGGGAATGATCTATTAACGTGTCAAAATTTATATGCTATGAATTATTAACAAGTTAAAATCTATATGAAACTGTATGTTGAATGAATGCATCAGTGAAGACAGGTTTTGAGATCTAGGACTAAAGCAAGGAAACTTTAGGCATTAGAATTTGACAACCACCACATAATAACTTTTTGACAAATCGAGAAACCAGAAACATAAATCCACTTCCGTGACCATAATAGTGAATGCATCAGCCTAATTAAGTGCCAAATAAATGGCAGCATGCAGCTATGAGCCTTGTACAATATTCATTAAAGTCAACATACCAAGAAAAGAAGAAGACACTTGTAGTTCGACGCCCCAGCGATGATTCATTTTTAATATACATCTCTTACCTGAAATCAATTAATAAACCAGGGTTCTTTCACTAAAGAAGGCATAATTTACCACTAAAAGAATTACTCTAGATTACTCACAAACAGAGCAGTGATGGGTGCGAGGTGGTTTAAATTGGTTGTACAACGTATGTCTAGGTTGTTGGAATCACCAGGCACAGCTGACTGATTTGAGCCTAATACTGCACTTCCATAACCTAAACCTACCAAAGGATCGGTATCAGCTTTCTCCTCATCCGTTAGAACGACAGAAGAATAACTCCATAATAAAATTACCATCTGAAAAACCAGGAAAACTAAATTCAAAATGCAGCAATGCGAAGTAACAAAATTAATTGTGAATGCAAACAAGGAAAACAGACCATAAATATTATGATAACTAATTCCATGTTTGATTCTTTTTTTTTTTTTCTCCCTTCAAGTTCAGCAAAACCCCACTAAGCTTAAGCTCATAAAGTCACTTAAATTCTTTAAGTCTGACATCTTTATTGTAAAAAGGAAAAAATCACAACAATTAAGTTCTCTTACCTCAGTTATCATCAAAAAGTAACCTGCATGTGATCACCAATATAAATTAAAGCTTAAATCTTTTGCTTTCAAAGCCAGCGCCCCCCCCCCCCACACCCCCCAAAAAAAAAAGGTAATAAGTAAAACCACCTAATTGGGTCTTATTAAATTACTTAAATTGAATCAATTTTATCATCAAATATCCTACATTATATCACCAATCAACAAAAGAAACTGCTAAAGCTAAAATCTTTATATCCCATGGAACTGTTACTGACACAAATAAATCATTAAAAAAAAAAAGAGGAAATGAAGAAAGGGGTATTACCAGAAAATGGAACAAGAAGAGAACTACAACAGCAATAAGCTTATCAAAGCCTCCAAGAAAGAGACTTGGACCATAATGAGCAATGACAACGGCACCAGTAACTGACCCCAATAATCCCAAGAACGAAAACAATCATAATTGAACCCAAAGCACGTAGTGCCGTACAGAATTTGAACACGTTCCATGCCATAATAATTTTTTTTTTAGTTTGTAAAACAAAGAAGAAATTCTGAGGTTAAACAAATAAAAAAGGAATTTAAGTGGGGGAATTCGGAATTCCGATGAGAAAAGGAACTCCGTTTCCCGAGTTTTGGTCAATGATGAAATATGTTGCAGTTGATATCTATGATTTGGAATTGGAAATTAGAAAATTTGCTTTTTAGTTTTACCCTGTAAGGACAGCAGAGGGAGCATGCCTCTTATAATTACTATAATATAATTAATTAATTATAATTTTAAATTATATAAAATAAAATTTATAATTTAAATGATAAATTTTGACATAATTTTATATTATAATTAAATAATTATAAAATTATAAAAAATTATAAGTGACATGATCTCAAAAATAACCCTGTAAAAGAATGAATTATCCTGTACAAGAAAAAAAAAATTGAATTAATTACTCCTAGCCTTGCGCATACATTTACGTGAAATTATTAGTATAATCTTGCGAATACATATTATTTGTTATTTATTTTATTTTTAGTATTTTTTTTTAGTTTAATTGATATTATTGAACACATGATATTAAAAATTGGTAAAAATTTTTTAAAACTCTTTTTACTATAGTGAAAAGATTATTTTAGTACTTATATTATTAAATTAATTTATTTTTTATACTTTTTAAATTATAGTAAATAAAAAATAGTTAACGATGTTAAAAAACTATTTAAGTGTCGATAAAATACTGATATATAATGTTATGTGAAATTTTAAATTTTATTTAAAAATAAGTTTTGGTTTTAAGTAAAGTTTGGATCATTTTTATATAAAAATTTAAAATTTTGTATCACAGAACACATCAGTATTTTATTATCATTTAAATAGTTTTTTTTAACACTCTTGATTATTTTTTCTTATTAACTATGATTTAAAAAGTATAAAATATTAAATTTAATAATATAAGGATTAAATTGCTTCCTTAGTAAACTTTTACTTATAAAATTTAGTCAAAATAGTACTAATATTAATTTTCACACACTTTCATTACAGGCAAGTAAAGTAATAAAAATTTGTGTTGGTCAGATAAAGGTTAAAAGAAAAAATATATATATATATATATATAAATATTTGAAATTTGAAATAAAAAATAGAAAATAATTTACGCTTTTAGTAAATTTTTTTTAAATGAAAAATAAAATGTTACTTTAAAAGTGAGTGAATATATATTATATTTTCAACCAAATGAAAATCATATTATATTTTCAACCAAATGAAAGATTTATGTATTATATCCTACTTTTATTTTTGTATTTCATCATAAATTTATTCATAATTAAATAATTAAATTAATATCACTTTATTTATAATATTTGATAAAAAAACAATATAAAATATAAAACTATAAATAAATAATTTCTTTTGATACTTTTTTTTTT
>JBBYHK010510122.1:0-13365 GCA_038382065.1 Adansonia grandidieri | reverse complement strand
CCATTTAACATTACAGTTGGCACAACTTTTGAGGTCAAAAGCTACTTTTCATTGTAAATGCAAATACTAAATAGGTAAAAAATTTTGGCTTTTACATTTAAAACCATGATTTGGCAACCCAACCTAAAACAAAAAAAAAAAAAATGAAGCTATTATAGTTTGGAAGCTTGCTTTTGGATAAAATAATTTTATTATCTTATATATCTAAACTTTTATTATTTTAAACATATTTTTTTAGCATAACTTATCACAGCATTTTTTTACGATTATGCCAAACACTCAAAAATGTTTAAACCATAATTTTTCAGTACAATTTTTAAACTCAGTTTTTTTAACCTCGACTTTTTCTAACAGAAATGCTAAACTAAGCCTTTAACCATTGAGAGAATTGTATTTTTAATTATATAATCACCATATATAATATTCATTCACTAATAAAAGTTTTATTTGACTAAAACAAAAATATTTCAATCATACTAACGTTACTAATACTATCATCAACAATTCACTATGTGCTTAGAACAACCTCATCAAGATCAGTGGCATCAACCCATCCTTTGTGCCGAAGTTCTACATCAAAATAGGTAAATATACACAAATTAAATTATCTTTTTGAGATTATTATCTTTCCTTGAAAGCCCATTGATGAGTTTGCAAAAGAAATTGTTTTGCTCAAATGGAAGTTATTGATTTGATTAGTTTTGGCTTCATGTCCTATGTTGCTTTTATGTCATTAAAAAAAAATCTCATGTGATACTTAATTTAAATAAATGTTTTCGCATTATGCCGTGTGCGAAACCAATGCACTAGACTTAAATGGATAAATTTCTCTTTCTTTTTTTTTTTTTTTTTAATGATGGAACTGATTTGTTGAAATGAATCGCACACCCACTTAACCCTAGATGGCTATTACAAAATGGTCATTTGAGTTAAAGTCACCACTAATCTATTTCAGCTCGGTGAGATTAGTTGACTATTGGAGTTCATCTTTTGAGGGTTACCAAACCTTCAAAAGCAAACTCTGAGATTTGTATACTAACAAGAGATCATGTGAAAAGTGTTTAGAAGTCGATTAAGCATAGAGTAAGACATGTCTCCTTCGCGATGCCTGTAAAGCAATGCCTATCAATTACATGTTAACCTAAATCTCAAATTCAATCAATTTTAATTAATGATATTTGATTAAAATTCTGTATTTGAAAAAAATTATTATTCCGTTTATGAGTAAATCAAGTTTTTATCACTTTGAAAATCAAATTGTCTTTCATACCTCACTAAAGAGACCTAAGGAATATGAAAGTTTTTATTTTCATGAAATTTTGAAAAATTTAATTAACTTGTTTGAAAAAGGTATTCTCTTGTTTAGAATAATCGATGAGATAACTTTTACATGCTAGAAGCATGTCTATGGACTATTTTAACTCAAGGATATTGCCACGATTTTTGAAAATATAAATTTTATTTAATAATAATAAAAAGACTCTCCATCTAATCTTAGAAAAGGTAAAAGACCAACAACCTAGTTTTGATAGAAGGTACAAAACTAATCCTAAAGATTCGATTTCGACGGAAGGTACAAAATCTAAACTAACTAATTCTCTGTCTCTACAGAAGGTAGAAACCTAAACTAACTAAGGCTCGGTCTCAACAGAAGCTATGAAACTAAACCTAACAGAATCAATTTTTATGGAAAATATGAACCCTAAACTAAACTAAGGCTTAATCTCAATAGAAGATGTGAACCTAAAACTAAGGAAATTGATTTCGAAGGAAAAGTACGAAACCATTGTAAATAAGTTCCTTGACATTCGGCCCCGCATGGAACAACCCAAAATGCTTGAAATTAATTTTACGAGAATTGCAAACTAGTCTTTATGGTTTGGCCAAATTACAAAATGGCCTAAATGCATGTAATACATTTTAGATAATTGCAAATTGCCCCTTGATATTCAGCCAAGCATGATATGGCCCTAAAAAATTTGTAAAATTTGCATAAAGGCACTTACACATTCGATCAAGCATAGAAATTCTCCTAAATGGACTTAAAAAGTTGGAATATTATTAGTTTGCCTCTAAAATTTTAATTATTGCAAAAACACCCTTAACGGTTTTGGCTAACATTAAAAAGTTTTTGATTTTTTTTTTCAGATAAACATATGGTCATGTAAAATGGATATACTTAAGCTTAAAACGTAACCCTTTTTTAGACTTACGATGAAAATGATTTTTGGACTCTGAACATGGATATAAAATAATAACTTGGTAGTATAATAATATAAGTACATATAGATGTGGAACATAAAGTAAATATAGTAATATATAATATAAAGAACCTGAAATAAAGGTGAAAATAAAATAAATTGCATAAATTAAAATTGCAATCAACTAAAAGTGCATAAATTAAAAGTGCAAGAAAAGTAAAGTGCATAAATTAAATTGCAAGAAAGTAAATAAAAATGCAAATAAAGTAAATTGCAAAACGTAAATTTAACATATTGCTCTCCTTTTTGCTTATGCTTGGCCATTAAAAGATTGGGGAACCTTTGAGCTCAACCCATCACCTAGGTCGTAACTTAGGATCATCAAGCATTATTATCAACAAACATAAATGAACAAGAATTTTAAGGAATATTATTTGTTTTGCTTATGCTTCGCATATTTAAAAAAATTAAAAGACCTTTAACTCAGGCTATCACTTTAAGCTTTAAGCTTAGGATAATCCAGCTTTAATATCAACAAAAAATACATAAATGAACAAGAATATTTAAGAAAAGATTTGCTCATGCTTCGCCTTTCAAAGGGTTAGAAAACCATCCAAAGTGAAGCTCTCACCTAAGTAAATGACTTAGGATCATTCGGCCTTCAAAAGAAAAATCAAATCTTGTAAATCAAATTGCGAATTCTTATATGGAAAGGCATTCGAGCAAGGCTGGCATGGCTTTTTTTTGGTTAATTACTTGATTTTAAATCCTTATCCTCTTCTAGGTTCATGAGAGAGACTCTTTACCCTCTTAAAAAGTCATACTTTAGCTCACCTATTTAGCATTTATAAAGCTACTTGGGACTTTCTCTTACACTTAGCATCATCATGCTAAAAATATTCAAATCAAACTCCATAATACAAAATAGGTCTAATTTCAACCAAATGATTCCTGTGTGATTGGAAGATCTCATATTAATTGAATTATGGTTAAAATGAAAAATGAGAAAGGAAATTATGTGTTCTAGTTAAAAAATGCAAGTTGAAATTCCTATCTAAATCTAACCAAAATTTTACATATGACCAAAAAAGGAAATTAAAAATAAATTATGCATAAATATATTTTAATTAGAAATTCACATGTATTAAAGACTTAAAAAAAAAACTTCAAAGTGAGAAATTTAATAAAAATTTAGGTGCAAAGATCCTAATTAAAATATTTAAGAAAGAATTTTAATGAGAAAAGATAGAGGGAACTAAATTTAAAATGAATAGAATAAAAATAAAAGAAAAAATAAATAAAATTTAATGAAAATATTAAATAAAAACAATTAGGATAAAAAAGTATATTGAAGGCTTTAAATTACAAAATTCTATGGGTTTTAAAGTTCGACACCTCAATTTGCATGTACTTAGCCCATTAAAATTAGTATACCAAAAATTCCTATTTGGCCCGTTAAAATTAAAAATAATAAGAAAATATTTAACTAAAAATTAATATTTGAAAATTAAAATAAATAATATTCATGTAGAGATTCCAAGTGTAAAAAATTTAACTAAAAGGACCAACATGCAAAAATTTTTTAAAAAATGCCAAAATTAAAAAAATTCTAATGTATGGCGAACCAAAGTGAAATATTGTTACTTCGTGTATTTTGATGAAAATTTCCATGTCTTGCAGAAAATGAAATAACTAGGAAAATTTCATGGGGGAAAAGAAAATAAAATTCCATGCTTGAAGAGAAAATTTTATGGGAAGAAATTCCATGTTTTGAAAAGAGATTATGAAAAAGTTTCAAGTGAATTTAAATTTAGAAAAATTAAAATAAAAATTTAATGGAAAAAATTTATATATAAGGTAACTAAAAATTAAAGATCTTGCACTTAGAGAAAGTTCAAGAAAAAACCTATGGAAAAAGAATTTCCATGTTTGGAAAAAATTACAAAAAATTTCTAATGAATTTAAATTTAGGAAAAATTAAATTCACAATGTTTAATTAAGAATATATGTGGAAAATAATTTATATATAGGAGACAAGGAAGTTAAAAATCCGAAACTTAGAAAAAGTTTAAGGAAAACTCTTATGAAAAAAGAAATTCCATATTCCAATCAAATTAGAAAAAAAATAAATTTATCGCATATTTTGACACCTCGTGGTATAGATGCCAAGGACTTTTTCTTCATGATTTTTTATTTTTCAAATAAAGTATCGACAAAAATACTACACCAGTGATGGCATAAATTATATGACTTCCTATTTATGAATCCTATGTGTAAAGATCTCAAAATTTTCTTAAAAGGAAAATTTAACCATGCACTCTATTTTGAAAAAGAAAGAATTCCATAATTCCATGGAAAGAAAATTAAAGATTAATTTTTTGAACTTTAGTTTTTTAACCAGATTTGTTTTTTGAACCTTGGGATGCAATTTTTTTGACCATGTGGTGATTTGGGCTACGAGCAGTCATCACAATATGATAGATTAAGTCTCAAAATGCCTGATCCACATAGTGATGATCGATGTCGATTAGTTAGTAATATTCTCATGGGAGTGCATAATTTTCTAACAAGAGTAAGTAACTTCTCTAGAAAAGGCAAGGAACTTCCTATGGAAGGGTTAGCTACTTTTGTATAAAGCCAAGTAAGTTCTCAATGAGGGGTAGCAAATTTCTTGCAATGTCTTATTCATCGAAAGGGGCCTTGACCTCCACTAAAATGATTGTTCGATTTTTAATCGTATACTTTGAAATGTCGAGAGGACCGGAATGAAATTAAGTGCCTACAAATGTCTAATTAAGTATTCAAAATTTTGAATTTGCTTGTTAAATATCTTTAATTATTAACACCATTAATGAAAATATTGGCCTGACAGGTGGCTAATGACAATTTGACATCTATATAAATATTGTTGCATTATCGAGAAAATAATTCAAATTTGTGCAAGCGGAGTGATTGGAATTGCACGGTCAAAGTACAGGTTTTTTAATTAGTATGACACATTTATCACATTCTTATTTATTTGTAAAATTTTTGAATCTATGATTGGCAACATACATGTCACTAACTAAAGATCTTAAGATGAGAACGGCTGTTTCCATGTCTTTTTATTTTGCTGCACCTTTATTTTGATACATTACTAGCAACAGAGCTCGCACTTCATAGCAGGCATATAATAATTATAGTATAAAGATATAAATTAATATGTTAGAATATATATTTAAAATGCTTTTTTTACATATTTTAATAGTTAATATGTTATATTATATAGTTTTTGATCTATATATTCGTATCACATTTAATTCATAAAAAAACTATTTTTAAAAATAATTATTAATTAAACATTTAATAAAAATTTCAAAAATAAATTTAAAAAAATACATCGAACTTATTAAATGTTTTAAAATGAAATTAAGTTTGTGGAACGAAACCTAACTTATTGTTAAGAACTCAATTCAAAGCAAAATAAAATAACTACAATATACTATATAAGGATATAAACAAGTAAATATTTTTTCAAGCATTCTTTATTATAAACATTTAAAGTTGGTATAATAATTAAAGATTCAAAAAAAATTAGGGTCATAAAACCAAAGTTAAAATAATAACAAAGTTTCATTAATAAGGCATGTAATAAAAGTCATATAATGATCAGTGAAGTAGATGAATATCATTATATACCTTTTTATCCTCGGGCGTTTGTTTCAATAGAGACTTGTTGAAAGAAGGAGGAGTGATGTCTTTTGAAGTTGTTTTCATCTTTTAATTTGGAGAAAAATAATAATAAACCAAAATTTAGTTAAGATCAACAATTACATAGTAAGTGACCTTTAAGTTTCTCTAAATTTTGAAGCTTAAACTTCGTAATTGTGAAACCTAGCATACCACTTCATATTATCTTGCAATCTGATGCTCATACTCATCTACAACTTTATTAAGCATAGATTCGACCGGCTATGGATAACCAAAATAATTCAAATAAGTAGTAGAAATAGCAAATGATAACCATCATTTATGATAGAAGTCCAAAAAAGGATGTGATAAATAATGAGAGTGCAAAAAGTTCTAACATAGTATCAGGTTCAAGCAAACATGAAATGATGGCAATAAATTAATAGTTAGTACAAAAGAAAAAAATGAAGGAAATTGGAATCTTGAGGAAAAGAACCCTTAAGGTGGAAGGTACCCGGATATTAATCAGACAACCTTGGATTCGCACTTATATGTTTAGGGCAAATCTACAAGAACAATCATTCCATTAACTTAATTTAGATAAGCATGCTAATCAAGTTTGATATGTTCATTGATAGTAATGAGCCAATAAAAACTTACCATTGGAACTTATTCAAGCTTTTTATCTATTAAAATTCATTCTCATTGTTCAAGTATTAAGTAAACTGTTGAATACTTTAAACAGTTAAAGCAACCATCCATTTTATTTGATTCAATTTTATTAGAGTACAATTTGATAATTTCTCATTTGTTGAACCTTTGCACGAAGTTAGTGAAAGGCTTTGAATTTTTTTCTTACAAATGACTTTCCTAACATAGTGATGGCAAGGATTTTATTTCACCAAATTTCCACACTCTATTTCCACATGTGAACCTCTATTCTTTACAAGACTTGAGCCCTAGAACACAATTCACCACCCTTGCAAGTTTACCTTTCTAAAGAATTTTTAACTAAATTTTAAAGCCAACAAAGGTCAAAAGACCTATCCTAGTCGAACCATATAGATTATTTTAATACACTGAATTTTAAATATTCAAACATATTTTTAACTCATGTTGAGGTTTACATTGGTACTTGGACTGGTTATTGTACATTGGAAAATAGTTCAAGCATATCTTTAGATCTAAAAACATCCTATTCCAAATAGTTCATACGCAATTTTAACTCCATGCTAAAGTGTACATTCATTGCATGTGCATGTCATTTTGTAGTCCAAAACAGTTTAAGAACATCTGGTCTAGAAAGGACATAATTTTTACTCCTTAAAGCAAAAGGAGATGGAATGACATTAGAATATATTCGCCTAACAACAAACTCTTAATTTGCCAAACACAGAATCTACACACAATAAATTATAAAAAACAAAAACAAAAAAAAAAAAAGGTTGATATTGTCGCAACGTACCTGGGGGTGGATCCTCGCGGATCTATGAGTGCGTACGATTTAAATATTTTTTTGACTTAAAAATATCTTCTTGACCGAGACTTTTCTTTCGTGATGTGATGAGAACGAGAATGTACAGATTCTTGACTTGTGATACAATGAAGGGGACCATAAGACGAATTGCTCATCTTATTGGTCTCGGATGACCATCACGAAATGGCCAATGCTTGGAGTCACCACTAATCATTTTGGGCTAGGCATGACCGGATGCATATTGAAACCTATGTTTTGAGTTATAAAACTCAAAACATCGATCTTGTTGTCTACGTAATACAAAGATTCGTCATTTGGGTTCGAGAGTTGGTTACGTATGATGAGGTACGAACCTTTTCGCGACGCTCGAAATCAGTACCTTACTAGCTATATCTTATCTCGATTTTGATTCTTTCGATCTTACCTTATCACTATTTTGATAAACCCTCTCTAAATGCATGAATCTTATAGAAATACAAATCCAGGTTTTGATGAAAAAGATTTAATCTCGTATACACCCCGGAGAGATGGGAAATATAGAAATTTTCAATAAAAATGACCTTTGGATTTTACTTTGAAAATGGAATGTTCCACATTGGGCACTGGAGAGATACTCACATGGAACATTACCTTTAATTTTATTTGAAATGATTGAAAAGCATGAATGCAAATACTCATCACAAAGAAATCACATTAGTAAGGCAACAAATAAAGCAACGTAACATGGACCATTCAATGTAATGATAAAGATAAGAGTGGACTATTGGGATTTATCTCACAATTGGCATCGATTATATTGAAATAACTGAATCGACAATTTTCAAGATGCCTCTGGGTTTCTTGATTGAACGAGGTTTGTTTGACACATTCATGGAAATCCGAGAAGGAGAAAATTTTAATTGTAGTTGAAAGACAAGGTTGGAGTATCCCCTCAAAAAGATGGGGTTGGAGTATCCTCGTGGATGACGAATAATTTTGACAAAGGAAGATTTTTTAAAGGTTGACAATTTTGAAAAATGGGGTTGGAGTATCCCTTAAGAAAGTCGGGGTTGGAGTATCCTCGTGGATGACAAATAATTTGACAAAGGAAGATTTTTAAAGTTTGGCAATTTTGAAAAGCGGGGTTAGAATACCCTTCAAAAGGTTGGGGTTGGAATATCCCTAAAAGTTACATATCGAATACTCTTTAAAAAAGTCGAGTTGGAAAACTTAAGTTGACAAAACTTTGTGATTTAGAAAATAAGTGAGCATTTTGATGATTTTTGGCAAATAAAGTTGTGAACAAGGATGGTAAAGATGTAAAAATATATTCGTGCCTTGATACTAGCTTGTGGGAGGTTGAAGCATGTTCTCAAGTCTGTCGGGGTGATACGAGACATTCGAATGTCTCGAGACAAAATTTGGGAAAACAACTTAATTTTGACCATAACTGAAAACAAGCGAAAACATCACGCTATCTATTTCTCCAATTTATTCTAAATTGATTGGAAGGCTTTACAGGGTGAACAAGATACCGTAAGAAAGATAACCCGACGAGGGTTAACCTAAAAATATTCCCAATATCCCAAAAAATCACTTTCCAAGGAAATAAGTTTTCAAATTTGGGTCAATTACACTACTGATAGAGAATGCGAGGAAAATGGTATGTCAAAATTCGAAAAATCATTTTGGACTCGTTTGATATCAAAAAACTGCAAATAATACCTTTCCAGAAAGGGAATTTCATGAACCTTTTAGGAAAAATGTTGGAAAAATTTGAAAAAATTGTTAGTGAGCCTAAAGGGCCTAACCAAAATGCACTTTGTTAATTTTAGGGATTCCAGACAGTCTAGGTTTGAAAAATCATAACTCTTTCATCTAGACTAATCCAGGAGTTAACAAGACCTTGTTTTAAAGATATTTTGACACACTTTCAGAGAAAAATATTATAAAATTTATGAAAAATCATTTGGGACTTTAAAGTGATTTTTTAATTTGTAATAGTGCTGCTATTAGCAGAGGAGAAAGTAAAACAGAGGATATTTCTAATTTTCCTTATGTCTATGGGTCCAAACTCAAGTCATTGACATTCGAATGTCTATGACTGAAGGAAAAAAGTGGCATAAGTGTCACAAACTCATTTGCATAGCCCCAGAGTAGTTTGGGATGATGAAATAGCCTGTTGTTCATATCACTTACGATTTAGACTCAGGAACAAGGCACAAACATTTAGGGAACTAGTGCAAGGCCATTTTTGTCAAAATATTAGAAGTTTTGAGATAGTTTAATCAAGATTCCATATCTGGAAAACTTAATTTTCCCTAATATTTCTTTGCCAACTTTGAGGAAAATGCTAAGTTCATGCTAATCCTCAGTGGTTAAGGTTAACATGCTTGGCTTGGGAAGGTTTTGAAAATCAGTTTTTGACAACCATCGAATATGCATTTAGACAAGGAGAAGACAATGAGCATACAAGGGGATGGCACATAACATGAATGGGGATGCTAACTTTATCAATGGTCTAGACAAAGAAAGTGATATGCATTTTTACAAGAAAATGTTATGGATGCTGAAAATGACAATGATTCATGCAAGCTAATGTATCAATGTGATTGAAATATGTTAGGCTAATCATTTATACATGGATTAAGGATGACAAGATGCATTGATATGGTATAAAATGCATGAGCAAGAGCTATCAAAATAATGAGGATGCAATGAGGCATTTTGCACATCAAAGGGATATTAAGGCATCCAGATCCTAAACTATCACAACCAAAAGCCACAATAATACATGAGAATCCTAAGAGGGTGATGGAAACATGGAGAGCTCACTAAAATGATGAAGATGTTGAAAAACAAAAAATAAAAGTGATAAAATAGGAAGTTATACCAACAAAACTTCAATTTTTGGCCAAATAGTTGGAGCAGCAGAGATGAATTAAATTTCCCTATCTTCCTTGTTGTTAGTAAGCAAGAAAAAGAGAGAAACAATGAGGTTTTGGTTATGGTATGGATGAGGGTGATTTTTAGAATGTGTAGTGGTTGAAAGTAAGTGTTTTGAGGCTGTTTTTGAGTGCTAAGTGAAGAGCTACGGGATTTGGTTTTCTTGATGTGTGAATGTGTTTTTGGAAGCTAAAACAAGCTGGAATCTAAAGTCCCTCAGCTGAGATATAAGTGGTCTATTTATACTAGCATTTTGGAGCCAAATTAGAGGTGTTTTTGGTTATTTCTCGAGGGGGACAAAGTGATGTCAGCTTGATGGCTATAGAGTGGTTGTAGGGAGCAACTTGTTGCCAATGTGATAGACATAGGGTGGCTGGTTTAAATGCTGCAATGATTTTCCAGCAAGTAGGGTGGCTGATGGTGATCTTGGTTAACAAAGTAGGAAGGAGTAGGGTGATCATGTGATATTGATCTTTTTGATCTAATTTAGAATTCAAAAAATGTTTTGATTAGTTAAAAAGTCCAAATTCATAATCTGTCATGGGTTTTGATATTTTTTGATGCAAAGAAACGAGTTAAAATCAAGTTTTTGATCAATGATGGATGAGTAAAAAAATGCCCAGATCGTGGAAAGTGGCTTGCATGTATCGATACATTACAAAATGTATCGGTATATTTGGTCCAAAAACCTTGAATGTATCGATACAATGAACATTGTATTGATACAATGATCATCGTATCGATAATATGAACCATTGTATCGATACATGTTGATGCTATTGATACATTTCTTTCCAGAATGCACATTTTGGTCTTAGCATGGCCTAGTATCGATACATAAGCTCCTGTGTCGATGCATAAGCTTATGTATTGATACATTTACATGTTGTATCGATACAAATGGGGACATTTCAAATTTTTGGCATGTTGGAGCATTGTATCGATACATGAGAACCATGTATCGATACATTCAAGCAAAATTATGAATTTTCTCATATCTTTTGTACCCGAACACCTTGAACTCCTCAAAATAATTTTTCGCTGGGCGACAACCCATCACCCCTTTTCACATCCATGTCCCAGATTGTTAAAAACTAGCCCGGATAAAATAAGGTGTCTACAGATATCATTGAACAAAATATCTCAACAACTACCCACGTTTTGATTCATAATAGCTATAAGGATAAACTATTGCAATAAGAACCATACAAACATAGCAAAAAATTATTAAATAAAGTCATACAAAACCAACCTTCCAATAATAAAAAGAAATACCATAATACCATAAAAAAGGGAAATACTCTATGTGCAACAAAAAATATGCCAAGAAAATACAAAAACATCCATACAACAAAAAAAAATCGACAATAAAAAAGATTTAGTCATCATGGTTTTTTGGAATTTCTAGGCTCGATTTTGTGAGGCACAAAGGTGTACGTAAAAGTCAATGAGAAAGAGAGGTTATGGTGTGAATCAGAAGTCAATCCAATAAATGAAATGGGACATTAGTGACATTTAGGTTTTGAGTTTGAGGTTAGTTTGTAGATTTTTGGTTGGATTTTAGAAAAACGAATTTTGGATTCATATTGATAGGACTAGGAGGAACAAGGTGGTGGTGGTGGTATAGGTTTGAACTAAGAAGTAGACACCTGATTCTGGGGAGAGGTAGGTTTTTTAGTGAATTTGGTTATCTTTCACCAAGAGATGCTTTCACAGTGGTGGTTTGGTTTTGAATTAAGAAGTACAATGCTCAATTTTAGGGAGAGGTAGGTTTTTTGGTGAACTTGGTTGTCTTTTAGCAAGAGCGACTTTCACTTTAGAGAGAGAATGGAAGGTCAAGAATGAATAAAAAATATTTTAAGTTCAAATAGCTTAAAAAAAGTCTACTATTGATGTTCCATGTGCTCGACCTTTAAGAACTTTGAACGATTAAAAGGGCCAAAGAGCACTCGACTTAAAAATATTTTAGTGTTTGACAAGAATGAGTAAAAGATCGTTGGATGATTCGTTCATCCGACTAGTCTTGGATGGCCACCACAAAGTGGCCATAAACTTGGAGTCGCCACCGATCATTTTAAGTTAGGCATGATCGGATGCCTATTGAAAATAATATCAGAGATTCATTGCTTTGGGTTCGAGAGTTGGTTATGTGTGGGGAGGGATTAGCACCCCCACGACACCTGAAAATCGATCCCATCTAACTATATCTTACTTGAATCTCGGTTTCCTCGGTTCTATTTTTATCATTTTTTAAATATAATTCCCTCTAACGCAAGAAATTTTGTAAAGATACGAGTCTGGGTTTTAATGAAAATTTTATCACCTATGTGCCTTGGAGAGGTGAGAAACATAGGGATTTTTGATGAAAATGATCTCCGGATAGATTTTAAAAAATCAAATATTTCATGTCTGGCATTGGAAAGATACCGATCGTTTTGTGATTTTGAAAATGATTTTTAAAGCATGAATGCTCGAGGTCCCTATAAGAAGAGACGTATTAGTAAGATTGAAAATAAAACAATAAATAAATCCACACAAAAATAAACACACGAAATACATAAACAAGAGGGATGATCGAGATGTATCTCGTAGTTGTCTTCGATTATTGATGAATAACTGAGACGACAACATTAAGACTTAGTCGGATTCTGTGGGAATTTGAGAAGAAAAAGGTTTAGATGACTCAGGAAGGAGAAAAGTTTGGATTTTTAAAGGAATATGAAGAACGGGGTTGGAGTATCCCCTTAGAAGTAGAGGTGGCAAAATGAACTCGAACCTGAAAACCCACCCGAAAATACCTGAACTCGAGCCTAAACCAAACCCAATTTGACCAAAAAGTCAATGGCCTGAACCCGAAAAAACTTGAACCTGAATGGCCTGAACCCGAAATGACCTGAACCCGAGAGAACCCAAACCCGAAATGACCCGAACCTGAGTCTGACCTGAACCCGAACCCGAATTTAATACTAAAAATAAAAATGAAGAAATTATAATTAAATAATTTTTATAAATAAAGAACTTTAATAATGAATTTTATTTTAATATTCTTTTAATAATTTAATTAAATATTAAAAACATAATTTATATTTTAAA
>JBBYHK010510101.1:0-13369 GCA_038382065.1 Adansonia grandidieri | reverse complement strand
GCCATAAACTTGGAGTTGCCACCGATCATTTTAAGTTAGGCATGATCGGATGCCTATTGAAAATAATACCAGAGATTCATTATTTTAGGTTCGGGAGTTGGTTACATATGGGGAAGGATTAGCACCCCTACAATGCTTAAAAATGAGTACCATCTAACTATATCTTACTTAAATCTTGGTTTCCTCGGTTCCATTTTTATCATTATTTAAATATAATTTCCTTTAATGCATGAAATTTTGTAAAGATACGAGTCCAGGTTTTAATAAAAATTTTATCACCTATGCGCCTCAGAGAGGTGAGAAACATAGGGACTTTTGATGAAAATGATCTTCGGATAGGTTTTTAAAAAAAAAATCAAATATTTTCTGTATGGCACTGGAGAGATACTAACATGAGATATCATTTTGTGATTTTGAAAATGATTTTTGAAGCATGAATAATCAAGGTCCCTACAAGAGGAATCATATTAGTAAGATAGGAAAAACAATAAATAGATCCACAAAAATAAATACAAAAATACATCAAAAAGATGGATGATCAAAATGTATCTCATAATTGTCTTCGATTATTGATGAATAACTGAGATGACAACGTTGAGACTTAGTTTGATTTGGTGGAAATTTGCAAAGAAAAAGGTTTCGATGACTTAAGAGGGAGAAAAGCTTGGATTTTAGAAGGAATATGAAGAGCGGGGTTGGAGTATCCCTTTAGAAGAATGGGTTTAGAGTATCCCCAAAAATAGAAGTTTGATATTAGATTTGAGGTAAAAGTAGGGTTAGAGTATCCCCTCAGAGTAGTGGTTAGAGTCCCCTCAAAAATGGAAATTCAATGTCATTTTGAGGTTAAAGCGGGGTTAAAGTATCCCCTTAGAGTAATGTGATTGGTGTATCCTCAAAATAAAAATTTGATGTCATTTTTAGGTAAAAGCAGGGTTAAGTATGCCCTTGAAGTAATGGGGTTGAAGTATCCCCAAAAATGAAAATTTTTGATGTCATTAGGAAAGGGTCATTTTTTTTTGTAGGGGAAGCTTTGAAAATCGGGAGCCAATGGTTTGGCTAAAATGGTCCTCTTTTGTTTAACCTTGGTCTGAGTCTGAAGGAGGTTTAGGTAATGGATATGAGTCGAGTAGATCATGAGGTGTTTTAACTCCTCAATAAGAGCATTTCAGAAATTGAGTTAAAAACAAAAGATAGCGTTGTGTCATTTCTCTTTCTAAATTTATTTCAAGCTCATTTAGAGGTCTTAGGGAGTAAACGAGATACCATTGGAAAGTTAACTCGATGAGGATTAATGTAAAAATAGGCGAAATTAATTTTTGAATTTTAACTTGACTTAACACTAGCAACATGCATAGGGTAAAGGTATGATGGACTTTGAAAAATCATTTTGGATTCATCCAAAATTGTTAAAATGCGAATAATGCCTTTCCAAAAAGAGAATTTCATCAACTCTACAGGAAAAATATTCAAGGGATTCAAAAATGTTGTTTGTTGGGCTGAAACAGCCTAAATAGTAGACTGCTTGCTAGATCCAGGGGTTCCAAACAATAAAGATTCAAAAAATTGTAACTATTTCATCCGAGATGATATGAAGGTAAATTAGATATCGTTGGAAAGGTAATTCGAAACCCTTCAAGCAAAAAATACCAATACATTTTAGATAAATCATGTTTTATTTTTAAATAATTTTTTAAAACTAGACCACTATGCTATCAAAACAAAACATGGGAGGTGTTCGCTATTTTTGGTTTTTCATTAGATTGAGCTCAGGCTATGGATATTTGAATATTCATAACCAAGATGAGGGATTGACATGGGTGTCATGAGTTCATTCCATAGTCTTGGAGTAGTTTGGGACGATGGAACAACCCATTAATCATGCCATCATGAGGGTGTTTGCCTAAGGACCAAGGATTCACATTTTTTAACTAAAAGACTTGATTTCATTTTTTGAAAACTAGTATTCTCATACTCATTCTTCCATGAATCCAGAACTGAATACTTGCTTTGCCTCCAAGGTTGGAAAGCCAACTTCATAAAAATCCTAAGCTCATGTTATTCTCTATGTGTAGGAGATAACATGTGCTTAACTTAAGGATTTTTTTTGAAATCGGGTTTTCTAGCATTCAAACAAGCATCTCAACACAAACAAAGTGCCATAAACATAATATAGAACATGGAGAACATATATGCATAAGCAAAGATGACATTTTTCATAGAAAAAATAAAAAGAATGCATGGAAATGACAGATAGATGCATGAACATACTTAGGATGAACATGTTTAAAAAAGAATTTGCTAAAAAAGGCATTTTTATTTCATGGAACCTATCAAGCTGCTAGGAAATGTATGGGCATACTTAGGACATGTTAAGATGCATACTTTAAACATGAAATGAAGATATGGGTGTGGAAGGAACATGGTAAGGTTACATGAGCAGAGGCTATTATGGTGATGAAAATGCAAAGAAGCATGCTTAGTTAACCAAATAGCATGAAGGCACCAAGAAGAACAACAAGATCCTAAACTACCATAACCAAAGCCACAAAAAATGCATGAGAGTCCTAAGATGGCTATAAAAGCATAAAAAAGGTTTACTAAGATGATGTTAATGACAAAACAGAAACTACAAAAATCAAGATAAAGGGGATATACCAAAAAAACTTAAACTTCCCTTTGTCTCAAAGTAGTGGCATAGGCTTAATTTTTTCTTTCTCTTTGCTATTATTTAGCAAGAAAAGGATGAAAAGAGGTAGCTTTTTGGTGGTATTATTGATGGTGAGGCTTTTTAAAGATCAAAATATGTGGAAAGTTGGGTTCTTAAAGGTTTTCCAGTGGTGGTTTAGGGTAGCTACGGGAATGGAGTATGGAAGTTAATGAAAAGTGTTTTTGAAAGTGTTTTTGAGGCTGAGAATGGCTTAAAGATTTGTGGGGATAGGTGAAGAGTTTTTTGGCATTGCTGGCGAGGTTTTTTTTATAGCTGGGAACCTATTTTTTCTGAGGTAGTTGGTTCCCTTTATCTTCATGCTCAGCCAATGGCTTTAGGAGACAAACTAAGGGCATTGTTAGGTTTTCTTCTCTACCTAAGGAGACATCCAGGTAACATGCTCAAGCTACCTCCCCATTGCTATTGGCTCTGCCATGCTGGGAAAGAAATCAGAAAGGCTGCAATAGCCCCCCAATTGCTGATATGCCTGCCACCCTCTTTACCACCATATCTCTTGTGAATCTGACCTTTGGTATTGGTTGCTTGGGCCCTAAACTTGTTTAAATCCGGTCATTGGCCCAAAGCCAAGGTTTGTAATTCTTTATGATGGTTTCTTGGTGCTAAAAACATGTTTGAATCAGATTTTGGAAGGTTGAAAAATGGTCTGAGCAAGGCAAAATGCCTTATTATATCGATATAAAGCATGTTGTATCGATACACAAGGTAATTTTTTTCCTGAGTATCGATACTAGGAGATGTGTATCGATACTAAAAACAAAAATTATTTCTAGTCTTGAGACTTTAGAGCCTTATGTTGATACTCCATGGACTTGTATCGATACTCATGCTTGTGCATCGATACATTTCACCAAAAATCATAACTTTTGCTATTGCCAAGACTTGTATCGATACAATCATCCTAGGTATTGATACCATACCTTAGGTATCGATACCAAACCCTCATGTATCGATACTCCACATGGAAATTCAAAACTTTGGTAACGTGAAAGCCTTGTGACAGTTGTTAAGCACCCATATGACCTGCACATACCTTAGGTTCCTCGAGTTGTCGTACCTTGGTCATAAAGAGATGAAAATTGGCTCATAAACTGACCTGAAGAACTCCAGTGACACCTTGAAAATAACCTTTGATGCCTTGTTTTTGCATTTTTCTTTAAGGCAGTCCATAGGCATTTTAGACCTTCGCAAAAAAACTTTGTTGCCAGGCGCTTTATTCTTTTTTTTTATTATTTTGTGACCTTTTACCTAACTCCTAAAATACCAAAAGTTGTCCAGACAAAATGAAGTGTCTACAGAGATATATATATATATGTAAAAACGAAAAAAAAAAAAACTTATACAGCCATAACAAAATTGTGTATATTTGGTCTTTGCTCTATTCCTAATTCTTAGCAATGGCCAAAGAGGGGCACCTGTTATAGCTAATTTTGTCCGAGCCCCTTCCTTGACAGTCCAAAAAATATCTGAGACTAAGAACTTAACAGTCGCCCGGTGAGGTTAGATTTCCTCAAGGTGGACTAGATGTTGTCAAGACCTTGTTAGCCATGCCTAAATGGCCTTATATGTACATGACAAAATTACTACCATTCCAAGGGTCATAAAGAATAATCTCAGATAAAAAAACGAACATCAAGGTAAAGAATTGTTTTCAAATTTATTCTTTTGAAATTTTGAAATTTGTTTCTATAGATGTTATCACGGTCAAATTTTTCATTTTTAGGATTTTTTTTAGAATTTTACATAAAATTTGAAAAATTGATTGTCATATATTTTTCTGATATCTGTTTAGTATTTATGTCGATACTCACTCCAAAAAATCATAAATATTTAAGAAAAAATTCATATTGGCATTTTTTCCACAAAGTATCAAGTTGCCAATTTTGGCACTTAGATTTGAATATTTCATAATACTGTAAGTATTATACTCGTGAAATTTTTCTAAGTAAAAATTGTTTCAGATTTAAGTTTTCATCTTTATTATTTTTATAAATTAATATTTCAATTAATTTGTTGGATAAAATTTATTTTTATAAAATTTGAATATATTTTTGAAATTCTCCCATTTCATAGATATAGAGTTTTCTATTCTGTAAATTTTTTCAAAGGGATCTTTTTAAGTTTATAATTTTTAAAATTCTTCAAATATTTTTATTTAATTCATATTAAATATTTTTTTGAAAATTCAATTTATTTGCATTTTTTTTCAAATAACAATTTTTTTCCAAAAGGGTTTTTGCTCCTAAAATTTTAAAAATTTTAAAAATTTTTATTGCCCTTTTTTTACAGATAAAACTTCTTTAAAATTCCTTTTTGAATTTTGGCATTGAAAATTTATTAATTTTATTTTTAATTTCCTAAATTTTTTCCATTTCCTAGGCTTTAAAACTCGTTAATTTTTTTTGATAGGTTCGATTAGCCCATTAACTTTTCAACAAGCCCAAGGAGCCCATTTTTATTTTCTAGCAAGTAGAAGAAACTTATTTTGATTAAATTTTTAATTAAATATGTTCTGTAAAATTTTATTCGTTGAATACATAATTTTTAATTTATTACAGTTTAGTCTTTATAATTTGTTTTTGTTCAAATTAATTTTTTTCTCCCTCATGTCTCTAGATGATGATGTCATGCATGATGACTCATGCAAAATGACAAAAATTAGTAATGAAAATCTTATCCAAAATAATAAAAATCTAAAAAGGTAATAATGATAATATAAAAAAAAAGGGAAAAGAAGGAAACTTCAAGAAGGATCGGCCAAGGGACTTTTTTTTTAGCTCTTGGCCGATCCTTCTTTAATATAAAAGAGAGGGGAGAACTTTCACGAAGTAGGATGGCTTCCATGGCCAAAACATCAAAATACACCTAAATTTTTCAAGTTTTACAAGCTTTTAACATAATTTCACTTGTAAAATCTTTAATTTCTGTTAGTTCCATGCTTGATTCATCCTTATTATGAGCTTTGTGAATACTTGAGCTCATGGATTTTGATCCATGTTGAAACGCCAAGTATGAAAGCTATGATCAAAGGTTCTTGATTTTGTTGTTAAATTGGATTTTTGCTAGAAATAGTTGGATTTTTATCAAATTAGTTCATGTTTGTAGGTAAAAATTATATTATTTTCATGTATATATTTTTATGTTATTTTTTAATATTTTTATGTTGAGTTATATTGATTTATTCATTATTTATTATGTTTTTATGCATATTTATGCATGGTAGAAATTATGACATATATGTATGTTGATATTCATGAAATATATAATAAAATTGTTTTACTTGATATATATGCTAGCTAAATATGTTTGTGACCTTTGATGAAATATTGTGTAATGTTTTTATGAGATTTAGGATTATTTTGTAAAAGTTTGAAACTTTTTAGTGCTTAAATATAATTTTTCCAAATTTTTAAAGGCCTTGGAAGGGTAATTCCTAGCTTGGCTGAATCTGATCTTGATGATTTTTTATGTTATTTTGTAATTATAGAAAATATTGGGACTAAATTGCAAAATTTGCCAATTTTTTTCTATGGCTATCTAAGCTTGACCGAATCATGTAGACAACTTTCGAAAATGTTTTCATGCTTATTTTGATATGTATAAATATGTTTTATGCATTTTCCATCATTTTATGGCCTTTTTGTAATTTTAAAAAGTTTAGTGACTAATTTGCAAAACTTTAAAAAAAATTGATCTAAGGCCATAAGGGGTTGGCTAAATGCTTCTTATGATTTTTGACATAATTTTCATGATTTTTTGTGATGAATTTTATGTTTAATTATGTGTTTATTTCTTGTCAGGACTATTTTGTGAAGTTTTCAAAGTTTAGGGATCATTTAGAAAATCTTAAATTTTAGAGTTAATGGAATAATTTTTACATTTTAAGAATATTTCTTGCATTCCTCTAGTTTTCCATAAGGGTGTAGAAAATATTAGAACTTTTCATGTTCCTCTGATTTTTCAGTAGGGGTATGAAATGCAATTTTTAAAGGTTTGGGACTTATTTTAACAATTTTTGCATTTTAGGTCAATTTTTACATCTAAGTTACCCATGGAGGATATAATTGTCATTTCATATCACTTTTAAGTCCTTTAGGGTACCGAGATACTTTTATGTTGAAGGTACACCTTAATGGCATTTTAGTAATTTACCTTAGAAGAATCCATGATAGTCATTGAGATACTTATAAGTTGAAGTGCATAATAGGATAGGTTCATCTTTTTATAGAGCTGTTAAGTCCTTTAGGCTTACTGGGATACTTTTATGTCAAATGTAAACCTTAGAAATATTTTAGAAATTTTCCTAGAACTGATATGTCGAAGGTGTACGGAAGGAATAGGTTCTCTCATTTATGATGTCATCAAGTCCTTTAGGATTATCGAGATACTTCTATGTCAAAGGTAGACCTTAGGGTCACTTTAGTAATTTATATCAGAACAAAGTCCTATGTGATCATCGAGATACTTTTATGTCGAAGGTGTACAATAGGAATATGTTCATTTGTCTCTAAGGTTATAGAATCTTTTAGGGTACCTAGATACTTTTATATCAAAGGTACATCTTAAGGACATTTCATTAATTTATTTTAGAACAAGTCCTTTAAGGTCATTGGGATACTTTTGTGTCAAATGTGTACTTTAGGAGACATGTTGGTCAAATTAACCAAATTTGGATTCTTAGAATCATGTTTAGCACGTTTTATCTAAATCGAGTTTTAAGTTATTTATTATTATTACTTAAATAAAATTAGAATTTTTGCAAATCAAGGCAATGTATATGATATTAAAATAATATGTGATTTTTTTCTTAACATATTAGAGGTGTTCTACGGATATTTTAGTGATGAGATATCCTCTTAAAAAATAAAAAATCAAGATTTTTTGAATTTTAGAAAATAAAACCTTTTGTATTTCTCCTGCTCTCCTATAGGGTACAAAAGATATTTTGATTTCTTAAAGCCTTTCATATTCCACCGACTTTCCAGCAATGATAAAAGCTTTCATGTTCTTCTAATTTTTTAGAAGAGTACGAAGATATTTTGATTTTTAAAAATATTAAAAACCTGATTTTCTTATACAAAATATTAAATTTATTTTATGAAAGTTTTGACAAACGGGAATTATAATTAAATATCAAATATTGAAATCAAATAAAAGTCATAATTTAAATTAATGCATGGTTCATAAGGTACTAATTATCAGGCATCATGAGAAAGTCAATCTTTACTTGTGATCTAACCAACTTCTAAACCCTTTCAAGCGATCTCTAGTATGAGCACAGACCTGATAGTTTGTTTTAAGGGTTTCGTAACCCTTATAATATGTACTCCGATAGGCGACCAATGTCACCTGGCTAAATAGATTGGTGGTGACTCCAAAATAAATGGTCATTTTGTAATGACTATTTAGGGTTAAGTCGAGTAAGTAATTCATCTTAACAACTCAATCCCTAAACACGAAGAATAAAAATAATAAAATAATAATCATATGGCCCGTACAAATAAGAAATAAGGATATCTAGATATATCAAAACAAGGGGTACACTTGCCTTTTTAAGTCAGGCTAGTCAAGAGTTGCATCCAGGCAATGTTGCAACACCCGAATTTATCATTTTACACAAATTTATGCATTAAAAGGGATTATATCAAAATAATGACAAGTCAAAACTGAGGAAACCAAAACCAATGTAAGACATAGCTAGAAGGTACTGATTTTAGGCGTTGTGGGGATGTTAATACTTCCCCACACTAACTAACTCCCAAACTCAATCGACGAATCTCTAGACCATGTAAACCTTGCAATCAATTTTTTGAGTTTTGTAGCTCAGAATGTCGATCTCAATAGGCATTCAATCACACCTAGCCTAAGTGATTAGTGGTGAGTCTGAGTGTTGGCCACTTTGTGGTAGCCATCCAAGACCTGTTAGACAAGCAATTCATCCAATGGTCCCCTCCCGTGTTATAAAAAAAGAGTCCTGATTAAGAAAACATTTCTTTATCTAGAATTTTATCATTTCCCTCATATATTTAAGTTATGTGCTCTTCTCGCTCGCAAGGGTTTGGAGGCACGTTGCGATAATTAAGCACAAGATTTAATCTCTAATCACTTGAATTTTAGCTCAAACTAGCTCAACATGTTAAGACCAAGCAAGAATATATCGATTAAGCTCAAGATTAAATCACTTTAAGCTAGCCGCACCTCACCTTACTTATTTGAACTTGTTTAAATACTTCTCAAACTCAAACACTAAAAGTTTCATCATTATGCCTCATAATTTCAGCTCAATATACTTAGATTCTAACTCAACTAAACTTAAATCATTAAGATCTCAAATCAAGTTGGCCAAACCCTGACCTAAAGTGATCTCCATGTTCGAATGTTTAATCAAGCTAGGTTAAGTTCATTAAACGTGATTTCCAAGTTATGTTTTCAATCAATCCTCAAATCATGTTTCAATATCATTAGATCTAACTTAAACCTAACTTGAATTAAGAACAAAACATCACAATCATAAGAATCACCAATGGCCGAAACAAGGAAAAGCTTGAACATGCTTAGTTGAACATCAAGTAAGCTAGATAAACGGTCACCAAACATCAAACATCCTAACTAAATTGTAATTAAAGAGATGAGAATGAGATTATATCTATCCAAACTTTTTCTTATCTAGGAAAATGATGAAAAGTGAGAAAAATGAAAATTCTAGAATATTTAAAAAAAATTTAAGTGGTTAAAGTGGTTGAAAATATAAATATCTGCCCTTATTTATAGGCCCAAGATTAGTGATTTAGGTCTAAATCACATTAAGGTAAGATTAACATAATCAATAACTGTAAACATCTAATTTTGTCTGGGCTCCCTGTCCCCGAATGTACCAAGTATCCAAGAACAAAAATGTAGTGGCCAATCTGATAGAGGTCAACTTCCACCAGAGCGGTTTCACATTTTTATAATTTTAATCAGTCATATGTAAATAACTGTATATACACATGATGGAACCATTTTCTTAGGTAAAAAAGATGAATCCACAAAGGAAAAATTTTTGTTTTTGAACAAGTTCTTGACAAATTTTGAAAATTACCTCTGCAAATGATCTCATGGTTAATTTTCCTATTTTTTGGAATTTCCTAAGATTTTTCTAAAAAGCTTGAAAAATTGGTGGTCGGATATTTTTACCAACACCGATGTGGTTTTATGCCGATTCTCACCCCAAAAAATCATAAATATTCAAGGAAAAATATGTATTGGCATTTTCTACCATGAAGTGTCAAACTGTAAATTTTATAAATTAATTTTGAATTTTATAGTCTTACGAGTATTATACTCGCGAATTTTACTTTGATTTCTTGTTGATCTATTTTTAAAATTTTATAAGTTCATTTTCTTCACCTTAGAAATTAATTTTTTGAATAATATGTGGTCTTGAATTTGTTTTACTTCAGTGTCAATAAAATTCCATAATTTTTCCTAGTATTAAAATACGAGCTTTTCTTTACTCGTAAAATTTTTGGTGGAATCCACTCAAGTTTCGAACATCAAAGTTCATCCAATATTATTGTTTGATTCACATTAAATTAGTTTTGGAAAATTCATTTATTTTCATGAATTTTGAATTTTTTTCTTAAAATTCCCTTGCTTCCGAAATATGGAGTTTTCTACTCCATAAATGTTTTCAGGGTGATTTTTCTTGGTTTATGATTTTTAAAATTCATCAAACATTATTATTTGATTCACCTTAATTCAGTTTTCAAAAATTCATTCATTTTCATGAGTTTTGAGTTTTTTTCTTGAACTTCTCTTGTTTCTGAAAAATCGAGTTTTCTACTCCATAAATGTTTTTGGGGGAATTTTCTTCAGTTTAAAATTTTTAAAATTCATATAATATTGCCATTTAACTCCCATTAAAACAGTTTTGAAAATTTTAATTTATTTCATGGGTTTTGAATTTTTTTCCATATAAGTCAATTTTCTATACTAAGGCATTTCTCGTAAAATTTTATGAGTTTTTAACTTCTAATCAAGATCAGTTGCACCATTTCATTTCTAAAATTTTTTCTATTGTCAATTAACATTAATTCCAATTTTATTTTGATTTTTGGAAATTTTATTTAATTTCATTTTATTTACTTTTTTCAACTAGTTACATGCTAACTAGCTTATTTTCTCATCCAATTACTTTCTAACAAAGTTGGGTACATCCCAATTACCTATTACATGAGCTGATCAACTTTATCATGAGTTTTATAATAGAGTGGTTTGTAAGAAAAGATAACAAGAGCGTGGGCTTATGAGAACAATTATGGTTATCCAACCTAACAAGCCAACTTCACATTAAATAAACAAAAAAAAAAGCAAAAAGAAGAAAAAGAAAAAGGGGCCATTCGGCCACTCCATTTAGGGCAGCAATATTACCTCCCCTTCCTCTATAAATAGAGGACATATTTCTTCATTAAGAGGTTTTTAGGGGGAAGAGAGGAAAAAATTGCAGAGAAAAACTGTTAGCTATATTGGCTTTGAATTAATCTTAGTTTTGATATAACTAAAACTTAAGCTTAATTAGCTTGTGTTTTAATGTTTTCAAGATTAGTATTTTTCCATGAAATATTTCATAAACACTTTGAAAAATACTAAAATGTGTTTTAACTTCTTCAAGTACTCAAAAATATGTTCTTAATAGATATTTTTATATAAAACATTTTTAAGATAAGTTTTACATGTTTTAAAGTCATGAAAAACCTTTTAAAATTGATTTTCATGTGAATGTATTGATACACTATGTGTATGTATCAATATAATACTTGGTAGTAGCTAAATAACTTTCAAATATAGAAACACAGTTCATGTATCGAGATAGAGCATTCTGTATCGATACAGGACTGTTTAACGATCATATTTTGGACCATTAAAAACAATGTATCAATACCCACTTAATTGTATCGATACAGAGGCATGGGGAATAATGGAAAATGATATTTTGAAGGCTCCAACGGCTATATCCCTTCACCAAATGTTCCCAACGGCTAGAATCATGATCAAGGCTATAAATAAGCCACTCCAACACCTTCAACAAGAAAAAAAAAAAAACAAAGAGATTGTGCTTGGAGTGATATCTTTCATTTTCTCCACCATTTTTGCTAAGTAGTTTTTCTTTGTATAGGATTAATTCTTCCTATCTTTGTATTCTTCATTTTATATCTTTAGATACATATTTTCTTTGAGCAAAAATTCTTGTAAAGACCTAACTTTTAGAGGTTCTATTTGTTTACACTCAAATCCTTGCAAAAAGAGGAGGTTCTTACTTAGCCATTCAAAAGTAGAGAAGGTTTCTACTTAGTCTTCAAAAGTAATAAAAGAGGGTTCTATCTTAGCCACAAAAGATAAGGGTAGAGGTTTTTATCTTAACCTTGAAAGGTAGGGAGTGTAAAGGTTATACCTTATCCTTGAAAGGTAAACAATTCAAGTTAGTGAATTGTGGAAATCCAAGGCAAGTGAGGCCGAGGTAGAGGACGTAGGCAATCAAGGTCGAACCCTACAAATCATCGAGTTTGCTTCTTCTTTCCTTTTTCTTTAATTGTTTATTTTTATTCACTAACTTACATTCCAAAATTTATTATTTAGATTTCTCAATTTTATATATCAAAATTTTAATTTACTAAAATTTTAAGAAATTAATTCACCCTACTTTTGATTTCATTCATCACTAAAAGGTCTAACAATTGGTATCAAAGCTTGTGCCTCATTTTTATAGGCTTAAAATCCTTGAGCAAAGATTCACAAAAGACTAAGCAAATTGCTAGTGGTGATATTTTCGACATAAACCAAGAAGGACATTCAATCGTGAGGCCTCATCTCTTCATTGTTGAAGATTATGCTTATTGGAAGACAAGGATGAGGTTATTTGTCCAAGCAAATGATTATCAAGTTTGAAAGATAATCATGAAAGGCTCACTCATCCCAACAAAGATGATAGGTGATCTTGAAGTTCCCAAGGAAGAATAGGAATGGGATGAGAGAAATACTAAGATGGCTCAACTCAATGCCAAGGCCATGCATACATTTTTTTATGCATTAGGCCTTAATGAGTACAATAAGGTGTCTTTGTGTGATAATGCCAAGGAGATATGGGATAAGTTGGCTATCATACATGAATGGGACTAATTAAGTTAAGGAGTCCAAGATAAGCATGCTCATTCTTGATTATGAGATGTTCAAAATGAAACCAGGGGAGAGCATCAAGGAGATGTTCGATAGATTCACAGACATTGTAAATGGCTTGAAGGGTCTTGGAAAGATATATCCCAACAAGGAGATGGTCAAAAAAATGTTGAATAGCCTTCCTAAGTCATGGAAAGCTAAAGTGACTGCAATTGAAGAGTTAAAAGACCTCAATCTCCTTGCCTTCGATGAGCTAATCAGATCACTCCTCACATACAAAATGAAGATAAATCATGGAAAGAAGCAACCAAGAAAAGTTAGAGTTGCATTGAAGGCTTCCATGAGCAAGAAAGAGGATGACGATGATGAAGATGGTGAAGATATGGAGATTATCATATTTGCCAAGAAATTTAAGAAATTCATGAAGATAGATAAAGGCAAATCATCCTAATCTAAAAAGGTTAACAAGGTGGTGTGCTACAATTGCAA
>JBBYHK010510065.1:0-13372 GCA_038382065.1 Adansonia grandidieri | reverse complement strand
CATATTTATACATTAGCTTGCATCTTGTCATGAATCATTGTCATTTTCAGCTTCCATAACATTTTCTTGTCAAAGTAGATAACACTTTCTTTGTCAAGACCATTGGTAAAATATGCATCCCTATTTATGTTTTATGCCACCCCCTATATGTTCATTGTCTTCTCCTTGTCTAAATGCATGTTTGATGGTTATCAAAAACTAATTTTCAAAACTCCCAAGCCAAGCATGTTAACCTCAACCAATAAGGATTAGCATGAACTTAGCATTTTTCTTAAAGTTAGCAAAATATCTTAAGGAAAATTAAGTTTTCTAGATTTGGAATCCTAGTTAAACGAGCTTAAATCTTCTGATTTTGCAACAAAAACAGCCTTACACTTGTTCCCGAAATGTTCGTGCCTTGTTTTTGAGTCGAAACCTTAAATGGTATGATCAACGGGCTATTTTATCATCCCAAAATACTCCAGGGCTATGCAAATGAGTTTGTGACGCTCATGCCACTGTTTCCCTTTAGTCATAGACGTTCAAATGTCGATGACTCGAGTTTGGACCCGTAAACATAAAGAAAATAAGAAATATCCTCTTCTTTACTTTGTCCCCTGTTGACAACAACACTGTTACGAATTGAAAAATTACTTTCAATCCTAAATGATTTTTCATGAATTTTATAATATATTTTTCTATGAAAGTGTGTCAAAAATACCTTTAAAATGAGGTATTGTTCATCCCTTGATCAGTACGAATGAAAGAGTTATGATTTTTCAAACCAAGACTGTCCAGAATCCCTAGAGCGAAAAAAGTGCATTCTGGTTAGGCCCTTTAAGCCCAACAAATGATTTTTTCAAATCCATCCAGCATTTTTTTTAAAATGTTCATAAAATTTCTTTTCTGGAAAGGTATTATTTGCAATTTCTCGATACCAAATGAGTTTGGAATGATTTTTCAAATTTTAACATACCTTGTCCCTCGTATGCTCTGCTAATAGCAAAATTAATCCGAACTTGAAAATTTATTCCCCTGGAAAGTGACTTTTGGGATATTGGGAATATTTTTAGATTGGCCCTTATTGAGTTACCTTTGTAATGGTGTCTTGTCCACCCTTTAAAGTATTCAAATCAATTCAGAATGAATTCAGGAAGTGGGATAGCGCAATGCTATCCCCTATTTTCGGTTATGGTCATAATTGTGTTATTTTCTCGAATTTCATCTTGAGACATTCGAATGTCTCCGTATCACTCCAATCAGACTCGAGAACATGCTTTGACCTCCCATAGGCTCGTATCAAGGCACGAATATATTTTTACATCTTTACCATCCTCATTCACAATTATTTCTTTTGCCAAAGTCATCAAAATGCTCAATCGTTTTCTAAATCGCAAAGTTTTGTCAACTTAATTTTTCCAACTCGACTTCTTTAAAGAGTGTCAGATTTGTCACTTTTAGGATACTTCAATCCTGACTTTCAGAGGGGATACTGCAACCTCACTTTTCAAATTTGTCAAGATTTAGAAATCTTCCTTTATTAAAATTATTTGTCATCCACGAGGATACTTCAACCCTATCATTCAACTATAATTAAATTTTTATCCTTCTTAGACATCCATGAATATTTCAAACAAACTTCATTTAATTAGGAAACCCAGATGCATCTTGAAAATTGTCGATTTGATTATTCCCAAATAATCGATGCCAATTATGAGATAAATCCCAATAGTCTACCCCTTTTCTTTATCATTGCATTGAATGATATATGTTATGTTACTTCATTTATTGCCTTACTAACATGATTTCTTTGTGATGATTATTTGCATTCATGTTTTCCAATCATTTCAAATAAAACTAAGGGTAATATTCCACGTGCCTATCTCTTCAGTGCCTAAAATGGAATATTCCATTTTTCAAAGTAAAATCCAGAGGTCATTTTTATTCAAAATCTCTATATTCCCTATATCTCCGAGGCGTATATGAGATTAAATCTTTTTCATCAAAACCTATATTTGTATTTCTATAAGATTCATGCATTAAAAGAGGGTTATGTCGAAATAATGACAAATTAAGATCGAAAGAATCAAACTCGAGATAAGACATACCTAGTAAAGTATTGATTTCGAACGTCACAAAGAGATTCGTACCTCATCGTGCTAACCAACTCTCAAACCCAAATGATGAATCTTTGTATTACGTAGACCACAGGATCAATGTTTTGAGTTTCATAACTCAAAACATAGGTTTCAATAGGCATCTGATCATGCCTAGCTTGAAATGATCGGTGGTAACTCCAAGCGTTGGCCATTTCATGATGGTTATTCGAGACCAATAAGATGAGCAATTCATATTATGGTCCCATTTATTCTGCCACAAGTCGAGAATCTGTACATTCTCGTTCTCATCACATTGTGAAACAAAAGTCTTGGTCAAGAAGACATTTCCAAGTTAGGATAATATATTAAGTCGTACGCACCCATAGATCCACAAGGATCCACCCCGAGGTACATTGCGACAGCTTGGCGACTCCGCTAAGGATTGTATAGAGACTAAGGCCAATAACTAGCCGTGTCTTGCTAGGTTCCTGGTTCTTTCGATCTTCAATCATTATTTCACTATGACTCTTTTTTCATTTTGTCAACTAATATTTTGTTTGGCATAATTGTCAGGATTGTCTTATTTTCGAATAATCATCAATTTAATAAAAATGGTAGTACAAAAGTAAACAAAAAGGCTTGATCATTTCCCCATCACACACCAAGCACCTGCATGTGCATTAGTGTCCCACCAAACTCCATGGCGTGGTTATAACCCAATCATTTGGAGGAAATGAGCTATCCACCTTTGTGAGTAACCCTTTCCATAGGCATGACAATAACTTCCCGGATGTAAATTACCTATGTCTTTCGTGAGCAACCCTCTGCATTTGCATAGGGAAATACATCCAATGGATTGAACTCATTTCACTAAACCTATGATGGGTCTAGGATCAAGGTCCCTCGACTGTCCTTATCGGATGGAGGAGCAGTTTAGATACCTAATTAGGTGTCAACTTAAACCTCATATAGTGAGTCCTACAAGCTAAACCATGTCAAACCATACTGGAATGCTACTAGAATACCCAAAGAATAGGGTCACTCAAGGAAACATTCCTAACCTTTACTTTTAATTACCATAATTAGGTAGGTGACAATGAGTATACAATTGTCACCCACATCTATATTTTTATCATTTATCAAGGCATGCCGTCGTGCTGCCCCGAACGATGGCTGAGCTTTGTATAAACAAGTGACAGTAAACAAAAACCATTATTCACAATGTCTTTTACTATAAGCCATTATACTGTCGAGTCATGGCTTAACGCGTATCTGCACTAGTTATGATAAACGGATATTACCACTGGTTGGTTATTTTACCATCAAAATAAGATATTGCATCACCTTATGAAGGGCAGATTGCATCTTGGCATGTTAAAATGTTGCCCGTTTCTTGTCTCACCACCTTGAAGACATATTATGAATTTTTTGTTCTGATGTTCTTAAATTCTTTATTTCCTTACATTTGTCTCCTATATGTTCCACTAACTTATTTTCCATTTGTTTGTGTTTTGATGCATGCATCATTTCATCATAACCATCATAAATATCATCATTTTAGGATAATTGTTCTGGTTTAGTGTTCAGCAAAGGGCATCATTTATGGAGCAATAGCTTATCTCAACTATTAAGTCCTTTGAAAACATCAAAACATGGTTACAAGGTCACCAATGTCAAGACAGGGACATCCTAAAGCCTGACTATGTCTCAGAAATGCATGAAAAGGTCAAGATCGAATTCCATCAGAATGATTGTCACAAAGTGAAGCACATTTACGATAGTTGGGATAACAACAACAAAGAAGCCTTCACTAAAAAGTACAGGGATATAGCTTTCTTACTTCGAGTTCAGTTGGATGATGGCTTGTTGAGAGTAGCGACATAGTTTTGGAATCCGACCTACCGATGTTTAACTTTCAACCAACAAGATTTAGTCCCTACCATTGATGAATACATAGCTTTACTCAACATAGAAATGGTCAAGTCAGACCAGATTTATTACAAAGTGCTAACGCCTCTTCAATTTAAGAAAAGGTTAAGGCAAATTCTTGGAGCCACAGAAGCATGGATTGACTGTCATGTCAAAGTAAAAAGGATTAACAAATGCATTTCTTGGGCCTGTTTGATAGAAGGCATGGTAAATCTTTCTGATCAAAAGAAAGCTCAAGATGTCACAGGCCCATTATATTTTCGAAGACTTTGGGTTATATAGAGGCGACAGTCATAGTTTTTTCTCGCCTATATTACAACATCAACCCTACTTCCACCATCATCACTGAAACCATCCATGGCCTTAACTTTTGTAAAAGAATAGGAATAGGAAGGTTTATCAAGTGTACCTTATTGCTCCAGATATGGCTCATAAGTCATTTCTATGGTAGGAAGGGAAGAGTCAGGCAAAATTTATTCTTTAAGATCAGTCCTCTTTCCACAGCATTAGAGGAAGAATGTTATCAAGATAAAACGAAAAAGCATTAGGTTGAGGAATTACAAAACGTAAAAGAGGAAGAAATCACATGGATAGCGCATAGGTGTTCCCTCAGTCGATTGTGTACAAATGTGGAGACTACACTTGTGTATCGCTCCTGGGATTATACGGAAATACTAGTTGTGCTCCTCTATTGGTATTGCGTTAGTTCCAGTGCTAGCAATTCATTCCGTTCTTCGAAGACTTGGGACATCAGGATTTTGAATACAGAAGCCCAATTATAAAGCAAAAGTCTAGTTAGTTTTCCAAGCTTGAAAGAAGATCCATTGTATGGAAAGATATTGGAGAGGAAGCCCCAACACGCCTAGATACAAAGAATGGAGACTCCGCTGTATCAACGATCCATTGCCACCACCCAACTCTGGGGTACTGCAAATCCCAATAGAAGAACCACTTTCTGAGATCGAGCTACTTATGAGGGAGTTCAAGTGAGAAAAGGCATCATTTGTTACAGAAATCTCTCGACTTAAGGAGGAAAGGGTCAGCTAGAGATAGATATCTATTTTAGGAGTGATGAAATGGATCGAGTCATTAAAGAAAGGGATTACTTCAAAGATGACCTCGAGAGCCTAACCAAGGATTACGTGACACTTCGAAAAGCTAACAAGTCCCAACGTATTAGCAAGACATCAATCGAATAGGAAGCAAAAGTTTCCACTCTCAATCGCAAGCTAAATCAGCAAAAAGAAGAAGTCAAAACCAGTAAAGAAAAATTCACTAGGGCACAGCTTTTGCTTCCACCTACCAATGAAGGAATCAAAGACTCGAGGCCTAAATGCGAGATGCGAGAGCTGCCAAGGTTGAAAATGAAGCCCTCACTCATAGAATCCAGGAGTTAGAATAGTCTCTTTAAGATCATCAAGGTTATATCAATGAACTAACAAGGGCTTCTGAGCAACATGAACTAGATTGGCAAGCTACAATCAACCAAGCATGTCTGAACTACCAAGAACAATATCAACACCTCGTGGACAAGTTTAGATGGCTCAAAGAGAGGTGAATGACATGATTGAAGCAGCTCGATCAGAAGGAGAAACATCATACCTATTGGAGATCGTGAGCAATGACTTTTAGGTTTTCTTGATCATGTGATGACATAATGTAATCACATTAGATACTTTCAAATATAATCATGTCGTAAAAGAAAAACCCTTTTGTGACTCTAAGAATGATGTTATTGATGAAGCCATTCCAAGAATCAATTGTTTCCAATGCATATGCACATTTAATTTCACCATCTTTCATTGCACTTGCATCAATCATTCATTATCTTGTCATTACATCATAAATACTCATCAATAAATACATTTTTAAATATAAGTCTAATATGGGAATTAGGCCATAAATGTGCAAGGGATTTTGAGATCAATCAAGAATGCGTAACATTACATCACGCACTACTACAACACATAACGCTGTAAGCAAATGATGAAGAGCAATCATGAAGCTCGTATTGAATGACTTGAGCTAACAGTTAAGGAATCACAAGACCAGATGCTTTATCAGCAATACAGAATGCAAAATCAAATCATAAAACCTATGGAACTAATGACTGCCTCTATGAAAGAAAAAGGGCAAACTAGCACTTTTGAAACAAGGAATGATCCTCTCAATACTGATAGTCCCCCTACCAATAATCCAGAACCCGCCCAAGGGGAAACTAGACAAGAACAAAGGCCTGCTCCTACACCTGTCGCTTATGCTCTGCTAGTTATTTACCTAAATCCCATTATGGCAGGTTAATCCATTCTTGGCACTTAAGGGGTAAATGCAAGAGTCTCATCAGTAGATTCGATAACCCTTGACCATGAGGAACCAGAGAAAATAAAAGGTCAAAAGTCCATGATAACTGCAGAAAAAGTGAACAAATTCTAGCTACTGGAAAAATGCCTCCAAGCTATTGAGGGGAGTGACAGGTTCAGAGCTCTTAATGCGTAATCACTATATTTAGTGTCCAACCTTGTCATTGCCTCGAAGTTTAAAGCCCCAGAGTTTGAAAAGTTTAATGGAATAGTCGACCCTTCTTTCCATTTTCGAATATACCTATGAGAGATGGCTGGGTACAAGAAAGATGAAAAGCTCCTCACCCATTGCTTCTAGCATAGCCTTAATAGGGCAGCAACTTAGTGGTATATCGAGCTAGATAATGTGAAAATCCAATCATGGCTAGACTTGGCTAAGGCCTTTCTAAATCAATACTAGCACATGTCAGATTAGGCATCGGATCGATTTTCCCTAATGAATTTTGAGAAGAGATCCACTAAAAGTTTTAGGCAATACGTCTAAAGGTGGAGAGATAAAGCAACCCTAGTCTAGCATCTCTTTATAGAAAAAGAGATGACAGTCACTTTCATTTATACCTTACGCGCTCCTTATTATGAGAAACTCGTAGGAAATGCTACTAAGAAATTCGTAGACCTAGTCCTCTTTGTATAAATGATTGACGTAGCCATTAAAAGTGGTAGAATATTAGTTAGGGAAATGTTTGGATCAAGCAAGAAACCTATTGCTAGTAAGGAGAGGGAAGAAGAGGCCAATTCTATAAGTTATGCTAGCTCATCTCAGCCAAAATGGCATCAAATACCCAACCCTCACTACCCAAGCATGCTGTATTCTCGCCCTATCACCATACTCCTTTAGCCAATTAATGCCATAACCTATAACTCTATTTTGCAATCCCATCCAACCCACCATAAAACTACCGCCCACAAGTTCACCAAAGTACCAATTGAGCAACCAATAATGCACTTGGCAATCGAGGTGTAATCAACAAAGACAACATTTTGATCCTATCCCTATGATCTATAAGGAGCTCTGCCAGACCTTACCCCAAAATCATTTAGTGGCCCTAATCTATGTCCCAAAAAAGAAGCCAGCATACCTGCAATGGTACAACCCTAATGCCCACTGTGAATACTATGCTAGGGCAGTAGGGCATGACATTGAGAGCTACATATCTTTTCAAACGAAATGTGCAAAATCTAATTAACTCAAAAGTTTTACAGTTTGGGATAAACCAGGGACCAAATGTTGTAGCCAATCCTTTACCGAACCACACTAAGTCGACTGCAAACATGATCGACATTAAGAATAAATGTGAAGTCAAGGCAAGCATAGAGGATGTAAGGATGCCAATGTTCTTGATCTGGTGGACATTGATTAAGGTTGGGTTGCTCAATGCAACAGAAAAATTAGTAGACAATCTCAACAACTTTTATGACTTCCATATAGTTATAGGTTATACCCTACAAACATACAGAGAGTTTAGGTCCATGGTTCAAAGAATAATGAATAAAGGCTAGATAGAATTCTATCATGAAATCACAGCTACTGCTGAATCTATCAACATGATAGAAGACAAAACCATGCAGTCGCCTTATGGGAGAAATCAACCCCTTATTCTTTATGCCAAGGCAAGTCCCAAGGCTAGTTTTTCAATACCTACACCAAAGTTAGTTATGAAGGTACCTAAACCATTCTCGTATAAGAGCAACAAAGCTATACTATGGAAATACAAGAATTAGGTAGTGATGATCGAAGAACTAACTCCCTCAATTGCTACGATAAAACTGTCAAGAGTTAGTCACCTAACCCATAGCGGTTGGTGTTACACTCCACCTACTTAGAAAAAATAAAAGGTTGATGCATCTCTAAGCACCAGTACCACTCAGGCCTAAGCAAAGAATTTTGAGCCTAAGAAAGTCAAGGAAAAAGTAAGTGAAAGAGAAGCCACAGAGTTTCTCAAGTTCATTAAGCATAGTGAATACTGCATTGTAGACCAGTTAAGCAAACAACCCGCAAAGGTTTCTATGCTATCTCTACTTCTTAATTCATAGGTTCACCGAAATGCACTACTGAAGGTGTTAAATAAAGCATATGTGCCATCGAACATCTTCATGGACAAATTGGATTGGTTAGTGAACAACATCATGGCTGATAATTATATCTCCTTCACTGATGATGAGATCCCTCCTAGAGGCAAGGGCAGTTATAAAGCTCTGCATATCACTACCCATTACAAGGGATGCATTTTGCCGAAAGTACTCATAGATAATGGGTCAACACTTAATGTCATGCCTATGACTATATTAAGCAAACTCCATGTCGATCAGTCTAACATCAAAAGTAGCCATACCATAGTCTGAGCTTTTGATGGAACATGTCACGGAGTAATCGAAAATATCACAATCCAGCTCCAGATAGGCCCATATGAAATGGACTTTCGTGCTATGGATATTAATCTTTCTTACAACTGCCGATTAGGAAGGCCATGCATACGTTTCACCAGAACCATCCCATCCTCTCTCCATCAGAAGCTCAAATTTGTGGTAGATGACAAAGTAGTCACCATTGTAGCTAAAAAAGAAATGATCACCACTGCTTTCACTGAGGATATCTATGTAGAGCCTAATGAAGATGCACCAGAGTCATCCTTCCAATCTTTTAAGTTCATTAATGCAACATTTATGAGGGAAGGATTGCCAATAGTTGAACCCCACCTGTCGAAGAGTACCCATTCGAGTTTAAAAATAACTATTAGCGAAGGTTCCCATGCTAGAAAAAGGCTTGGAAAGAATCTGCAAGGGATGGCTCGAGCCCTACACATCACCATTTAAGCTAACAAAAAAGGCTTAGGATTCAAGGCTAATGCACACTTAAGAAAGTAGCAAGATAAGAGGATCTGCAACTAGGAGATGACATGATCATTAGGTTGAAAGAGGGAATCAAAGCTGACAATGTTCCCGACTCTCCATGAGATATTTTATTCAAAAGGACAAATTGATCCAAGCTAACCAGAAGAGCAAAAGGCTAAAGATGTCTTAGTCATCTTAAACAGAGCATTTAACAACCTTTATCTCTAAGATACTGAGCCATAAAATTAGTGTCCTTCCATTAAAACCTAATTTTGATGACAGGGTTATGACAAAAGCCCATGTACTTTTCCTGTCCCTTTCTTGTAACATCAAAAAATAAAAACCTACCTGTCCTTGCCTAAAGGCAGAGAGGTGTCTTATGTAAGGGGCATATTTTATCAAACATTATCAAATGAAATGACTTTTGCATATATCATTCCATATGGTGTATCTCTTTCAACCTTTTTGTCTCCATTACTCTTTTGCCTTCACTTTTATCCAAATCCCTTGGTTGCGTGTGTGCCTTTTGCAATATTTATTTCTTTACCCTTTAAAATGTCCTGACAATAGCGATATGAATGTGTCTAATAGGTTACTAAAGATCAATTTTGAATAGTTAATTTGCACAGTAGATTTGATCCTGAAGAAGATTTTGAAGAGAGCTCCGTACCTCCAGACCTTTTATGATTAGTTGAGCAAGAGAAGAAGCAGATCATGCCCCATAAAGACCCAACAAAAGTAATAAATCTAGGTACTCAGGAGGATCAAAAGAAGGTTAAAATTAAAACCTTAATAAAGTTGACAACTAGGACCAAGCTGATAGACCAACTCTAGGAATATCGAGATGTATTCGCTTGGTCATATCAAGACATGTCAGGACTAGACACTAATATAGTGGTCCATAACCTTTACATTAAGCTTGGATGCAAACTGATCCGGCAAAAGTTAAGGAGGATGAAGCCAAAATTGCTTCTTAAAATTAAGGAAAAAGTCACGAAACAGTTTGATGCAATGTTTATTGAAGTAGCCAAATATCTAGAATGGGTTACGAATATAGTCTTAGTCCTGAAGAAAGATGCAAAGTACGAATGTGCATTAATTATCAAGATTTAAATCGAGCTAGTCCTAAGGATAACTTCCTACTACCCTATATTGACATTTTGGTAGATAACATGGCCAAGAATTCTCTGTTCTTCTTTATAGATGGATTCTCAAGCTACAACCAAATCAAGATGGCACCCAAAGACATGAAGAAAACAACTTTTGTAACCATGTAAGGGATATTTTGCTATAATGTCATGCCTTTTAGACTCAAAAATGCTGGGGTAACTTATCGACGGGACATGGTAACCCTATTCCATGACATGATGCATAAAGAAATTGAGGTCTACGTTAATGATATGATTGCCAAATCAACAAAAGATGATAAGCATGTCATAGACCTTTAGAAACTTTTTGAACGGCTACAAAAATTTCAACTCAAATTAAATCCTACCAAATACATCTTTGGAGTCACTTTGGGTAAGCTTCTAGGCTTTATAGTTAGCAAAAAAAGGATTAAGGTTGACCCAGACAAAGTCAAAGCCATTCAAGATATGCCACCACCTTAAACGTAAAAGAAAGTGAGAAGCTTTTTTGGGAGACTGAACTACATTGCTAGATTTGTATCCCAGCTCACTAACAAATGCGACCCCATCTTTTGGCTCTTTCGCAAACAAAATCTGAGAGAATGGAATAAGGCATGTCAAGCAGCCTTCAATAAAGTCAAACATTATCCATCAAGCTTACTAGTGTTGGTACCACCGGTGCCTAGTTGACCTTTAATCCTTTACTTGGCAGTCTTTGACAAGTTTATGGGTTGTGTATTAGGGCAGCATGATGAGTCAAGAAGGAACTACTACTTAAGCAAAAAGTTCATGGAATATGAATGCAATTACTCTACAGTTGAGAAGTTATGTTGTGCTTTAGTGTGGGCAACTAAGAAACTCAGGTAGTACATGCTGTATCACACCACATGGTGGATTAAAAGGTTTGATTTGATCAAGTATCTATGCAAAGCCTCTGCACTATTAGGAAGTCTAGCTAGATGGCAAGTCCTCTTTTTGAATATGACATGGCCTATGTCAATCAAAAGGCCATGAAGGGATATGCGATAGCTGACTTTTTCCCAAGTCGAGCAGTAAATGACTATGAACCCTTAAATTTTAACTTCCCAGATGAAGATCTAATGTGCATTTGTAAAGACAAAGACACCTCTAACCAAGATCAATCTTGAAAGATGTATTTTGATGGAGCATAAAAAACTCTAGGACATGAAATTAGGGCAATATTGATGTCACCCAACGGGAGTCATTATCCATTCACAATAAAGCTAAATTTTGACTGCACGAATAATATCACAGAATATGAAGCTTGTGTCATGGGGTTTCAAGCAGCCACTGAGAGGAATGTCAAGATATTGTAGGTGTTCAGTGATTTGGCCTTAGTTATCTACCAATTGAAAGAAGAATAGCAAACTCGCAATGTCAAGCTGATGCAGTATGGGAAGCTGATAGCAGAGCTCAAGAAAGAATTTGATTATATTAGTTTTCAACACTTACCTTGAGAAGAGAACCAAATAGCTGATGCTTTGGCTACCTTATCATCCATGTTTAAAGTCAACCAAGAGTCAGATATTGCTCCGATCTAGATGAACATCTACACAACTCCAGTTCATTGTCATAGTATCAAAAAAGAGAAAGATGGCCTACTGTGGTACTATAACATCCTTCGTTACATCAAAGATTAGCAATATCCTAAACATGCAATGGAGACTGATAAAAGGACTATCAGAAGGCTGGCTACGTGGTATGTTCTCGATGGAAAAATCTTATCAAAAAGAGTCATGATTAAGTATTGCTCAAATACGTTGACACTCTTAAAGCTAATAAGATTCTAGAAGAAGTTCATGAAGGGATTTATGGCACACATGCTAATGGACATCCAATGGCCAAGCAAATCATGAAAGCGGGTTATTACTGGTTGTCCCTTAAGAGAAACTGCATCAATTAGACCCGAAAATGCCATAAGTGTCAAATCTATATGGACAAGATCAATGTCCCTCCAGCACCACTTTATGTCATGATGGCCCCATAGCTCTTCTCCATGTGGGGCATGGACATGATCAGGCCAAACACCACTAAAGCTTCTAATAAGCATCATTTTATCCTAGTAGTGATTGACAATTTCACCAAATAGATGGAGGCTGCCTCATATGCTAATGTCATTAGATTGACCGTCTGTAAATTTGTCAAGTGAGACATCATCTACAGATATGGCCTCTTGAACCAAATCATCATAGACAATGCAACCAACTTAAACAATAAAATAATGCAAGCAGTTTGCTCATAATTTAAGATCCAGCATCATAATTTTGTCCCTTATCACCCACAGATGAATGGGGTAGTTGAGATAGCTAATAAAAATATTAAAAGAATAGTTAAGAAAATGGCTGAGACCTACAAAAACTGGCATGAGAAGCTATTCTTTGCACCTTATGCCTATCAAACCTCAGTTCACATTTCCACGGGTGCTACCTTATTTTCTCTTATTTATAGGATGGAAGCTATATTGCCTATCAAAGTTGAGATCCCTTCTCTTAGAGTCTTGATGGAAACCAAACTTAATATGCCATGGTCAAATGCATTAAAGACTCATGATCCAAGCCCATGACAATTTCACCTAGGTGAATTGGTATTGAAGAAGATCCTCCCAATTCACAAACACGGGGCAAGTGGACCCCTAATTGGGAAGGACCGTATGTCGTGAAGCAAGCCTTCTATGAAGGGGCCCTAATCTTATCAGAAATGGATGGTAATGTCTTGCCCAACCTAATCAACTCAGAATTCATCAAAAAATACTACACGTAGAGGGCAAAAACTTGAAAAGGCATCCTTCAACAAAAAAAGCAAAATAAAAAAAGAACAAAACAAAAAAAGAACAATAAACAAAAATAAAAAAAGAAAAAAAGAAAAACCAAAAAGACCCAAATGAAAATTCGAAAAGGGCATCTAGGTAGCCAACCCGACTACAGTTGAAAACCCGCAAGGGCAATTTTAGAAGATCAATTTTGATAGGGCATAAACTGAGAGTACCTATAGGATAATGCAAAGCAATCTTAGAGATCTTCTGAAG
>JBBYHK010510054.1:0-13373 GCA_038382065.1 Adansonia grandidieri | reverse complement strand
AAAGAAATTGATAGAAGAAAAGAAAGCGTGAAAGCAGCCTCATAAGAATTTTTTTTCCATTGGTTGAAAGAATTTAGACCAATTTATAGTTGGAGAGCTTACTCCATATCGAATTAGATTTAAGGAAGAGTTTAATTCAGATTGATCTGATTTAATAAAAATTATTATTTAAATAATAAAAAAATATTTTTATTTAAATTTAATTAATAAATATTAATATAAAAATAAAAATACGAGTTAAATATTTAAATAGATTAAATATTATCAGTAGTCAAATCAATTTTTAAAAAATAAAAGTATAAAATTAATTAATTTTAAAATAAGTGATAAGACATAACCAAGTATCATTTTGTCTTGTTTTAATTTCAAAGTCTTCCCTCATTATAAGAAAAGTAAGCAAGAAACAGAGAGATAGAGGAGCCAAAGTTTCCACAATCGAATGTATCCTTTTCATAGAGCCACAGGCGATCGGAGATGTGGACGCAATGGTCGTTGGTTCCCATAGGTTACGTGGTCATAGTGGTCCAAATGACGTACCACATACCCATTGCTAGTCATCACACAGTGACGTATGTTTTGGTCAATTATAACTCCAATGGTTTTTTTTTTTTTTTTTTTAAGAAGTTAGAATTAAAGAATAATATAAAATCACCTTTTTATGATATTTTAAAACTTTTTTTTTATTAATTTAATAATAAAATATTTATTTTTATATTTATAAAAATAAAAAATTTAAAAATAACCACAACCAAGGACTCCTTCGGCGTCTAGTCGTTTACGGTTGCATTGGCCCAATGTTTAGGTTTCGGGCCTATGGCAATACCAGTGCATAATATGAGTCATTTTGAATTTTGCGTCCAAATTAAAGATATTTAAATAACAATATAATATAATATCTATATAATATATATAAAATATAGTTTTTAACATAAATGCTAATATTTATTACGGGTTTTTTCAGAAATATTTTCATAATATTAATTAATAATTTTATTTATTATTTTTATGCATTAGAGTTTTGAATATTTTTTTCATAATGTTAATCAATAGATAGATATAATATATATAAAATACAGTTTCTGACATATATGTTAATATTTGTTATGGGTTTTTTCAGAGATTTTTTTTATAATATTAATTAATAATTTTATTTATTATCTTTTATGCATTAGATATCTCAAGGATTTTTTAATAATATTAATTAATAGGTACATAGATTCACTTAATTTAATATAATAGATTGATTTTACCAATTAATTTTATCTAATTCATTGTGATTAATATAATAGATTAATTATTTTCATTTTCTTAAATTTTTTTAACTCTTTTTGATAGAATTGAATGATTAAATTTCTAAAAATCTAATAGAAAAATTATGACTAATTAATATTTTCTCATTTTTAATATAATAAATTAATTTTATCTCATTCTCATTCGTTGAATTAATATAATATATTTAATTTTATTCATTGCTTTTTGAATTTCGTTTCTCAAAGATTTTTTCATAATATCAATTAATAATTTTACTTATTATTTTTTATACATTACGTTTCTCAAAGAGTTTTTTCATAATATTAATTAATAGATATATATAGATTCACTAAATTTAATATAATAAAAATTTATTTTACCAATTGATTTTATCTCATTCGTTATGTTTAATATAACATATTAATTTTATCTCATTTTATTTATTAAATTTAATATAATTTATTAATTTTATTAATTATTTTTTGAATTTGGTTTTAACTCTTGTTAATAGAATTTAAATGGTCAAATTACTAAAAATCTAATATAAAAATGATTATCAATTAATATTTTCTCATTTTTAGTATAATATATTAATTACATCTCATGCTCATTCATTTGATATAATATAATTTATTTTATTCATTATTTTTTGAATTTCGTTTCTCAAAGATTTTTTTTTTGTAATATTAATTAATAATTTTACTTATTAATTTTTATGAATTACATTTCTCAAGGATTTTTTTATAATATATGACTTAGCTTCACTGAATTTAACATAATAAATTAATTTTACTAATTATTTTATTTTATTCATTATGTTTAATATAATGGATTACTTTTATCTCATTCTCATTCATTGAATTTAATATAATATATTAATTATATTCGTTATTTTTTTAAAATTTTGTTTTAACTTTTTTTAATAGATTTTGAATGCTTAAATTACTAAAAATATAATATAAAAATTATTATCAGTTAATATTTTCTCATTCATTGAATTTAATTTTAACATAATATATTAATTTTACCAATAAATTTTATCTCATTCATTGTGTTTAATATTTTATCTCATTCTCATTTGATAAATATAATTCCAATGGTTAAACTCCTAAAAATATGATATAAATTAATAATTTATCATTCATTGAATTTAATATAATATTAGTTTTATCTCATTCATAGTTTTTTTTATCTCATTCATTGATTTAAATCTTATATATTAACCTTACTAATTAATTTTATCTCATTCATTATGTTTAATATTATTTTTATAATAATATTTATATATTTTTATAAGTTAAATTTGAATAAAAATATTTTATTATTAAATAGTAATTTCAGTTACAATAGAAAATTTAAATTAAAAAAATTCTAAAACTCAATCGTTTGAAAAGTCTTAGAAATGAGATAACAATAGTTAAAATATCGTGAAGGGTCAAGAAGCAGGTCTATGAAAACTAGTCCAAACCTTGTTTTTTTTTAACTCATTTTCAAAGCCTTCCTAATTGAATGAAGGGTTTTGGTAATCTTTAATGCATTCTTTAAATTTACTTAATATATTATTTATATTAATAATATTAAATTAAATATAAAAATTAATAATTTATTTATAATTTTTAGTTTTGATGCATTAGAAATGGAATTTCAAATATTATAGAAATTCATTGAATTTAACATAATATAATTAATTTTACCAATAAATTTTATCTTGGATTTTATATTAACTCTTTTTAATAAAATTTGAATAGTTAAATACAGTTTTTTACATAAATATTTTCTTATCTTATTTTCTTCATAAGTATGTTTACTTTTGTATGTTTTTTTCCCTCAAATTTTATTCTCTCTCTTCATATTTCATTAAACTTTTATAGTTTTAAAAAAGAATCATTATTTTTTTATGAATATATTAGTACTTGAAGTAATATTTCTTAACCAAATCCATCGGTATGAAGAATAATAACCAATCCATTATGCATCGATATAAAAAATTAACCGTGTAGCGCACGGGTTTAAAATACTAGAACATAATATAATATAATATAAAGATTTTTAAATTTTCTATAACTAGGATGAAAATTTTGTTACATTGTTTTTTTTTTCAAAGAGAAAGAATTAAAGAACTACATGGATGACATTTGTCATATTTATATAATAATTTTATATTAATTATAAAAATTAACTATGTAATAATAATTTATTTTCATTAATTTTTTTAGTTATTGTTTACTAAATTAATTAAATAATTATAAAAATAAAATTATGTATAATTAGAAAGAATAAACCAATAAAATAATTTTATTTTTATTTTTGGTTTTGGTCTTGGTTTTGGTTTTTTTGTTTTAATTTGGAAATTACAAAAAATTTTGAGTAGTTTTTTTAAAATAAATAAATAGAACAAGAAAAAAATTGATTAAAATAAGCTTGTAACTTTATCGTATGATGTTTATACTAATGTATGACATACGAAATATAATGTTCAAATTCTTAAATCATTGGACTTATAATTTAAAGTAAATCAGTATTACAAACTATGTAAAATATCTCCATTTGAGAACAACTTTTAAAGTAAGGTATAGATTTTTAAAATTCTTGAATTTAATCTAAAAAAATAATAACCCTTAATCATTATACAGAAGTCATTTGAATAGTATCAAGTAGATTTAAAAATTCTGGATACAATATGATTATACAACACAAACGTAATATTAAAAAACTATTAAAATATAATTTGATAAGAAAAATAAAATAAACACTACACAAATAGATGAACATGTCAAAATTTATATAAAACTGTTACTTTATGTGGCCTACATGATAATAAATGGACTAAGATAATTAAATCAAATTATTACAGTGAAATTATAAAATAAATCCTATTCAGTTTAACTACTCTAGTGATAAGAGTTTAACTTTACTTCAATAACTAATAAGAATACAGACTTCTTGATGGTAAGATATAACTCTAATTAGTCTTCTAGTATAAGTTCCTAGTCTAGTCTATATAAATTTCATGTGTACCATCATAAGGTAATTATCAAGAAAAGGAAATAGACTAGAAGACTTATATGGGATGTTCATCTTCGTGTACTTAGAACGAGATTGCGTTCTTGAGCAACAATGGCTAGAAGTATATTTTTTATTTAAATTATTACATGGCATCAGAGCTTAGCTTTCTCTTCAGATCATCAGTGAGATTCATTAAAAATGAAATTTTTTATACATATATTGTTAATGCATAAATGATTAAATAATTCGTATTGAAGATAAATGAGTTATAATAAACATAGTAAAAGCATGAAACTAAATTTTTAACATGCTATGATTAATTTCGTAATTTGTATTTATAAATTGAAACATGTTTTACGTAACTACCATAAATTTGCTTATATATTATGTATTAAAATTTCATTAAATTCTTGATTTATTAATGAAAAACCAAGATTGATGAAAGATTTTGATAGTTTAACCATCTATATATGTTATTGAACCTTAGGATTAAAGAAAAGATGATCAAAATAGGAGAATTTATGGTATATTGAAATGGGTCTAATATTGTTTCATAGAATTCAAGTAATCTTGAATGTTTGATGATGATTTTTGTGTTTTTGATCAAAATTGATGCATGGGCCATGTAAATCTAGCATAAAATCATGGTTTTAGGTTATTAATTGCGTGAAAATTGATCAAAAACATAAAAAATGACCCTGGAACATCAAACAGACTCTAATGGGTCAAGAAAAACCCAGTCAGGTTAGGTATGACCTGACTGGAGGTGGAAGAAGGCTAGGACTCACGTCCCAGTCGAAGCCCACACGCACAGGAGGCACGTGTCGAACACACGCCATCAATTCTGGTCCATTTTAGCTTTTTTTTTAGACCTAAATATTTTATTATTTTATTATTTTTTAGTGATTTTTTTGAATTTTTTAAATCACGTAAAATATTTATTATTTAATATTAGTGTTTAATTAAATAATAAATCTGTTTATGCATAAATAGTCTACAATTTTTATTTCATGACAAAATATTTTGGCATGTTAAAAATATTTTGGCAGTACATACTCTCCCTTGATAGTGTCCAAAAAATTCGTACTCTCAACCTAAAAGTTAAGTGCATATATATATAATAAAGTTTCTTGTTAGAATAAAAATGTAAATGTGCACATTCATATGTCATGAAATGAAAACATTATGATCTTATGCATATTTTTATGTGACTTAAGGATACATGTTATATATTATGCCATGATTTTTTAAATCAGTTACAGCATTACAATTAAAAATTCTATTGTCGCATGTAAATTTTTACTATATAAAGAATCGATGTTATTAAGAATCTAAATCACTAGCTTGGTATTAGCCAAAGTATTTTAAGTTACATGATTTAGATAAATTAGTAGTTACTTAAAATAATAATTTTTTTTAAATAACTACATATGGTAAACATTAATAAAGTTTTATGTTATGAATTTATTTGGTATATACTTGAGTTGTTAAATCATATATGCAATTATTTATGGTATACAAATATTATGTCATTATAAAGAATCTAAATCAATTGCTTGAGAATACTCATAGCATCTTAAGTTGATTGATTTGGTTAAATTAGTAATTATTTAAAATATTAAATTAGTAGTTATTTAAAATAAAGTTTTCTTTAAATAACTACATACGGAGGAAGGCATTAATATGTAACTATTATGCTATAATTGCAATAAGTTAACATGATTTAATATTATATTCCGTTGTAATTATTAATATGCAATAAAAAATCCTGCATATATTAAGAATGTCATCATTAGAGTTCTAAATAGCTAGCTTAAGAGTAGCCACAGCATCTTAAGTTGGTTGCTTTAGATAACAATTAGTATTTATTTAAAATAAAGTTTCCTTTAAATAACTACATAAGAAAATGACATCGACAAATAATATATTTGTGATATGCAATAAGTTTTATGCATACATGTCGGATGTTATTATTAAGTTCTAAATTATTAACTTAATAGCAGCCACAACATCTTTAATTAATTGATTTAGATAAAATAGTAGTTATTTAAAACTACATAAAGAAAAATGACATCAATAAAGTGTTAGACCATGAAATTAGTTGTTTGGCCCCACAGGGAAATAAATTAATTTGGTAAAATGGTTAAAGGATAAAACAATATAACATTAAAGTTAAATTTTCCTAGACCCACAGGTATGGATTATTTAATTTTGGTGTTTTAAAGTTATTGTTTTATCATTAAAGTTATGTAAATTCATATGCATGATGCACCTTTACCTACAGGAAGATTTGGATTTACATTTGAATGTAAAGGACTTTATTCAATTAAAGTATAATTCCTTGTATTTTGCAGCAATTTTCTACTATTGTGATTAATAAGGCTGCTATAATGAAATGCTATTTGATGACGAAAAATTACCCTAATAAAGGAGTAAATTAAGTTATTTTTGGTAAAAGGACCTTGACTTAGCATTTCGTGTGGACAACTTGTCCCCAACGAATAAAGTGCACAAAAGTAAATAGATTTGGATGTACAGTTGGAGCAGTCTAGCCATTTAAGGATAATGTACATCAAATCTTATATTATTAAATCATTTTGGATTTCATCCTAATTGCTATAAGGTCTAGGATTATTGCAAAGCCACTAAAGACCAAATTATTAAATCTGATAAGGTTTTGGCTTTTACCTTGAAAAGGAAGCTTTCAGGAATAAAGTGCAACAATTCGAAAAGTTATGCATGAGCACATAATAGGATTTGAGAGACATTGTTGCTTGACTTAAATCTTCGAAATTGAGTTTTTTGAGTAAATCTTTTATCACTTTCATATTCAACATTTTTTCCTAATAAGTATGACCATGAGAAACGCATATAAAAAAATGGTCTATCAATGAACTCTTAGTTATATGTGTTCAAGAGGAAAAGATATTAAAGAACACGAAACTAGATTTAGTTAGCCTAGTGACTAAAAGTAAAAAGTGATAAATAGGCAAATGTGTTATAAAGATGAAAAAAGAAAAATGCCAATAAGGAAAATGGTATCAAGTCCTTCATTTTGTTTTAAATCGAACACATAAAGAAAGATTGCCTAGAAAATATAGGTAAACTCATTTTGTATGAATCTCTTTTAGTGATGTTCCTAATAATATATGGTGGTTGAACTTATGTTCAACGAATTAGATTTCTATAACTATTCAAGGTTTCATAAAGTCAAGGAAACCAAAGGAATATGGAAGAAATATCTACCATAAAGATCGTTAAAGACTACCATAACCATTTTTTAAATTAAAATTTGTTTTAAAACTTAAAAAAGATTTTATCTTTTATTTTAGAAATTTTCTTATTTAAAAGAGTTTTGAATTTAAATTTTTAAATTCTATTATTGAATTTTTTAAAGGAAAAATTTTCTATTGGATTTTTCATCATTAACTTGGATCCTGATTATGAGAATATGTTAGTTAACTATTTATATGATTTCTAGTAGTAAAGATGTGCTGTAGATAAAAATCCTTTAAAGTTGTGGTATAAAGATTGTGTCGCATCTCCATATAAAAATTTAGAAGAATTAACAATGATGGAGTTCTTGAAACTCTTGAGTTTGACACTTAAATTAGTTGTATTGAGGAAAACGCAAACTAACAAGTCCACTAAAGGGAGCTAAAAAAAGCACTATAATATTTAGAGATCATACACCTTCCCCTAAGTTTATGGATTGATAACTACCATTGATGTCTTTAGTAAAGTGCCAACTAAATTATTTTCTAAATTTTCTTAGAATTATGAAATAGTTAGAATCCATCTTAAGACATTTCAAACTTGGGTTGTCCTATTAAAGTGAAGGCTGGATCCAAGAACAGTTAGCAGTTATAGGCTATGCAATTAACTTAAAGGGGTAAAGGTCTTAAATGTCTCTCATATTCAAATTAGAATTGTTGAAGCTAAAAATGCTAAGTTTCTTATGGAATATTAGTCCAGTGGGATTGACTTTCCTTGTAAGGTTGATATTGAGGAATAAATTATTTAGATTGATCTTTTGTAAAAGACTTGATTGTTTCTCAAAATAAACATATAGAATTAACTAGAGAACAATCAAATCAAGTACAACATTTACAATAGATCATTAATCTCACTGACTAAAGGTGTAAAAAATGTACAAATGATTATAGAATTAAAAGATCCAATGGGCAAGAAACTAGCCATTTCTATGACTTGGTTGTATACTTATAAAAGACTAATTTTGATAATTGGACATAAAGATGATCTTGTTTTCACTAGCCATGAATATTGAAAAATTCACGCTTTGGCAAAAAGCTATGATAAAAGAGATGAAATCAACGACTAATGATCCAATCTAGTAACTCGTTAAATTACCATTTGGTCATGTTAAATGATATGAGGTTAGACTTGTGAACAATGGTTTCACTCAAATAAGGTATTGATTACCATAGAACTTCCTCTCCAGTTTTTTATGAAAGTTTCATTAAGAATTATTATAGCTTTTGTAGCTCATTTTTGATTAAGCATTACAATAAATGGTAGTGAAAACAAGTTGCTTGAATATGGATCTTAAGAAGAGGTATACATGATTCTACATGAAGGTTTCTTTGAAAGATCAATATATAAACTAAAACAAGCATATCACAAATGGTATGTAAAGTTTAATATTTACTAAGAAGAGGTATACATGATTCTACATGAAGGTTTCTTTGAAAGATCAATATATAAACTAAAACAAGCATATCACCAATGGTATGTAAAGTTTAATATTTACTAAAATGTTAATCATTGTTTATGCCTTAAAGCTAGTGGGAGTAAAGTCATAATTTTAGTCTTATATGTTGGTGATATTCTCCTTGTAAAAAGTGATTCAATTTTATTGCATGAGACAAAGTTTTTCTTCCTCAAAACTTTGATATGAAGAATTTAGGTGAAACTTCGTGTGTCAGGCATAAAGATATAAAGATAGGTCGTCTATCTTAGGAAACCTATATCAAGACAGTTTTGGAAGAATTAGGATATAAAGCTATTCACCTGCAAGGGCGTAAATTGTAAAGGGGATATTTCAATTTGAACCAATATTTTCAAATAATTTGGAAAAATAACATATGAAAGGTATTACAAATGCATATAGTATTGGAGGCTTATATATGATCAAGTATATAAAAAACTTAACATAAGGTTTATAGTAGAAGTGCTTGGCAGATATTAAAATAATCCTAGCCTTGGACAATGAAAGCTGCCAAAGGAATTATGTTATAAATTAATATCACAGGCAACAAGGTTGAGATATTTGATCTATAGTTTGAGAGTTGTTAGTAAGGCAATTGAAGATCTATTATGACAACTCTTATACAGTATGCTTTTCTAAGAATGATAAAAGTGGGAGTCATAGCAAGCAAATAGATATAAAAAGTTTTGTTGTTGGAGACTCTAAAAAGAAGCAAGAAGTGGATATCCAACACATAAGTACAAATTTAAGAATAGTCAATCCCATGAGTAAAGCATTGTCGACAAAATAGTTTAAAATTCATGTGGATCATATGGGGCTAATTAAATTTTTTTCAAGATGTATCTTGGCTTCTTTGATTGTATTAATTTCACATTCCTAGAGTTTATGGACATGTTTCAGTTTGTGCATATAAAGATTACATGTCAAGTGGACCTTGAATGATTATAGAAATTTCATTCATAAAGTATTATCTCATAAAGTGTTCTTTTAGAGACGATCATGCATTGTAACATATGGAAGGGAATATTCATTTTAGAATGCTACCGCCATGATTCGTGTTATGTGAAATCTTTAATTGAGTGGGAGTTGGACTAGAGTAACTTATAGCCATGTTAAAGTTTTGGATTTAATTATCACCTATTCAAGTTCTTGGTTTATCATATGGGCCAAGTGGGAGAATGTTGGACTTTATGTAGCTCACATGATAATAAATGGACCAAGATAATTAAATCAAATTATTAAGGTAAAATTATAAAGTAAATCCTATTCAGTTTAACTACTCTAGTGATAAGAGTTTAACTCTGCTTCAATAACTAATTAGAATACAAACTCATTGATGGTAGGATACAACTCTATTTAGTCTTCTAGTATAGTTCTTTAGTTTAGTCTATATAAATTGTATGTGCATCATCATAAGGTAATTATCAAGAGAAGGAGATAAGTAGAAGACTTATATAGGGTGTGCATCTTAATGTACTTGAAACGAGGTCGCGTTCTTAATCAACAATGGCTAGATGTACATTTTTTATTTAAATTATTACAAAAGTAAATGTCAAAATTATATATATATATATATAATAGCTGGGAAAAGAATAAGAAAAAAACCCACACTACTTTTAGTGATAGTAGATAGGGCTTTTGAAGTTCATGAAATAACTGGAGTAAGATTCAAGTTTACCCAGTACGTAAGGTAATGGGTCAAATTCATCTCTCATCTGTGAAGGGTTACAATTTTACCATTGCACTTTTAGTTTGATTAAAAATGATCAAAAGTGACAAATTACTTTGTAAAACAAAAGTTTATAGCTTTGTTCGTACAAAAGCTACAAGTTATATTAGTGGTAATGTTTTTACTCTTTTAGAGTTGTGGATATAGGTCAGAGAGACCGAACCACATTAAAATTTGTATTGTTCTATTTATTTCTTGTAGAGTACTTATTCTGGGCCACAATTCCCAACAAATTCCATGCCTAATTTATTAAGGCTGTATTTGGATGTAGTTGGAAAATTATTCTCTTTTTTATCCTTTTTATTTTATCAATTTTTTAATTTTTTAAAAAATTTTATTTATTTAAAATGATAAATAAATTTATATGATTATATAATAAAAATAAAAATAAGTACGTAGCAGAAATTTAATCTTTAAATATATGATCAATTTTATATAAAATAATATATAAATATTTTTGAGTGAATAAAAATTTCAAATATATATAGGATTATATAAACTATAATAAATAATTAAAAATTATTTTTATATGTTTTAATTTGTGTAAATATATTATTAAGTATCAATAAATTTTTATTTAATATATTTAATATTATTAAATTTAATCTTTCGTTATGATAATTACTCTCGTCAAAATCATTAGTTTTAATTTGATCGTGATTAAGCTCACCGCTTGTTCAAATTATTTAACGTAAATGATGTTGGGAAAAGTAAGCAAGATGCATAAACAGAAGAAGAGAGAAGCCAAAGTTTTCGTAGCCCGATGTTTCCTTTTCTGCAGCCAAAATGGTCGTTGGTTCCCATGGTTGCGTTGTCTTAGTTGTCCAAATGACGTACCACATATTCACCGCCAGTAATCCGACAATGACTTTTAGTTTGATCGGTTTCATTTTGAAAAAAAAATAAAAAATAAAATAAAATATTTTAATTTCATTAAAATTAAATTAAAAGATAAATCAAATTAAGATTGAATTTTATCGATACGAATCAATTTGGCCATATCAATTGATACGTACTGATTTTAAGATAAAAGTCATGCAAATATATATATATAATAATAATTAGAAAGCGAAGAAATAAATAAAATAATTATACTTTTATTTTTTATATTTATATTTTTCTTGGTTTTTTTTGAAAAATTGGTTTTGGATTTTTTAAAATAAACTTCTAGGGAGAAAAAAAAGAATTGATTAGGTTTTTTTTTAAACCTAAATAGCAAAAGGTTAAGAGGATTGATTAAAATAAACCCATCCCACTAATTAGTGTATTAAATTGTTTTCATTTCCATATTACTTAAAAATAATAGGAGGATAATTTCATATTTAATCAAACAAGTCTTTTTTTTTCTAGAGTGCACATATGTAATAATAATAGAGACTCAAGATGTATCTTTGAAGAATTCTCATCCTTGACAAAATCATTTTTGAAAAATTCTTAATTTAGAAAATTCATCTTTGAAAAATCTCATTTTTAAAAAATCTTATCTCCAAATATATCACATTCGAAAACTCTCATTTTTTAAAAATCCTATCTTTGAAAAATTTTAGAAAAAATTATTTTTTTAATATATTTATTAATACTTTTCATATCTATAGGACTCACTTATAAATTGTTAAAGTCAAATTTATAGATAATGATTAAGGTTGTATTAAATAGTAATGGATGGAAAAATAATGAAAGGAAGACTAACCCCTTAACCAAGTGCTCAAAAAGTTTTTTTTTTTTTGCTAAACCAAAACCTAAATTCTTGAAAGAAATAAATCTTGACAAAAAATGAAAATTCATATGTAAATCTATTGGTTTTGATTTCAAATTTAATTTTTTTATTTAATTTTTTGTAAAGAAAGCTTCTCAAATTGACTTAAAGAATTTTACCTAAATATTTTCTTAGGAATCATAAATAATAAATTTAAAAAATGAAAAAGGTTCAAAAATGAAAAAGAAAAAGATAATTTTGGAACACTATATTAACAAGTCAAATAACATAGAAATATTTAAAAAAAAAAACATTGAAAACAATGAAAATTAAAAATGAATTAGTTTTTAATTTAATGCAATTTATACTTTTATGAGGGGAACTTGGGAGTTTAGAAGGCCAAATGAACTATTTGATGTAATTTTTATTTAATGATCGAATTTCAGTCTTGAAAATTAACATTAAATTTGGTTCGCTCTGCTCGAATGAAATAGAGGATGAATAAAATAGCCATTTGATGAGAATAAAACAAAAAAAATTAATAAATATTATGTAATTTGATTGGTAAAAATAAATAGATGAAAAATAATATTAAAGAATAAGAATTAGTGCAAAATGACATTATCATGCTTGAATTAAATAAATAATATTTAATTTATGTTATTGTTAAATATTTATATAAATGTAAATCAATTATATTTAATAATAAATTGTAAAAATAAATTAATAAAAATATTTTAATACAAATTAATATCTATAAACATTTTAATAAATTAAATTAAAAATGTTATTTAGAATAATATATGAAATAATATTATTTAATATATAAATGTATCCCTATATTGAATTTAAATAAAAAAAATATTTAAATATAAAAATGGTTATATAATAAATAAACATTGGGTGATTTTAAAGAATATTTATATATAAAATATAAATAAAATATAATTTTTTTATAAACC
>JBBYHK010510032.1:0-13377 GCA_038382065.1 Adansonia grandidieri | reverse complement strand
GTCGAATCGAGACCAGTTTTTAAGGTAACAAATATTAATATTATTATTATTATTATTATTATTATTATTATTATTATGGAAAATGCTGTATACACGCATCAAGCTCACACAAAAAACACATTATTTTGGTCTACCACATTATTCACTTGTGGTATTAAAAAAAAAAGTTATATTTAATATATGTTTTTAAATTTATCAATTAATCACATATTGATACCATAAATTCTAAATTTTAAAAGTAATTATAAATAAAATTTTAATTTTTTTAATTTTTTGGTATTGGATCTTGGCTTTATTTTAACCTCGTGCTCACTCTTCACACGATTGATATCCTTTAAAATGCTGACATGGCGTTCTGGCTGAGGCAATTTGAAGTTTCCATTGTTCTCTTTCTTGCTCCTTCCTGTTCCTCAACAGAAAGTATTTTAATAATTTATTGTTAAATTTTATGTAGCCCACATAATAGTTAAGTGGATTAAATTAATTAATTAATTAATTATTATTAAGGTGATATTATTTAATGAATTTTATTCAGGATAAAATTTTAGTGATAAGAGTTTAAAGTTAATTAAACTTTACTTCAGTTACTAAATAAGATACAGACTCTTAAATGATACGATACAACTCTAATTAATCTTCTAATATGGGCTCCTAGCCTATTGTTTTTAAATTGCCTGTACACCATTTATCAAGAAACTAAAGAAATAGAGTAAAAGACATATACATGATACTCGTTTTTTGTGTGCTTAAAGTAAAGTTGCATTGTTGATCAATAATGACTAGAGTCACATTTTTTTAAAATTAAAGCTTGTATGTGATATTAGAGCTGGGTTTCTAGCTACTTTACTCAGATTATAAAGACTTGCTAACTTATTTTTCATGTATATGTATTGAGTTGTCGAATTATAATATACATATATATATATATGTATATATATATATAATATATATACATATATATAAACGAGTTAGGATTGAAAACATGCTAATATATATATAGATATATATGTTTAATATACGTGTTTTAAACGTTAAAAGCTCAATTCAAGAATTGATTAAATAATAACATATGTCTTCAAAAACTTTGCTCGCATGGAATTTTTTTTTTTCTTTTTGGTACCTTGCAAAGTTGAATGGGGGTTTTAATTACATTAACAGTTGGTCTTGAAAGCCAGTGAATCAGATATTCTCAACGTTAGTGGTGTGAAACTCACGGATATGCAATTGGAAATGTACTTCGGTTGATTGATATAGTCAAATGAAGAATTAAAAAAAAAAAAAAATCAGTGAAACTTAAAAGACCATTATGGGCAAGGTTGAAAGAAGTTATAACAACAAATTATACATGGTCGAGATCGCACGTGAAGAGTATATAACTTTTATTATTTTTTGAGTACCGTTTTGGCTTGTTACTTATTTTTTAATTTATGCATAACTTTTAAAGTTTTAATTATGCATGCTTAATATCTAAATATTTTATGGAAACACATCTAGAATTTTAATTTATGATAATATATTTTGGCATGTTGAAATTTTATCGGCAATTTATAGTTTCATTATTAAATGGACAGTATTTATGCATTATTAGTCTAAAGTTAAATGCATGATTAAATCTGTTTAATAAAATTTTATTTTTACTACTTTGGTATTTTAATTTTAATATACACAATTATGCTATGAAATTTATTCATCGATTCGATATATGATAATGGTCTTGGGCACATTTTATGCGATTAATAGCAAGTATATTATTGAATGTTTTTATCATGTCATGATTTTGAAATATATTACATCATGAAAATTTGAAATTCTATTGTCGCATATAAAATTTTTCTACATCAAGAATTGATAACATTGTTAAGGTTTTAAATCATTTGCTTGATATTAGTCATAGTGTTTTAAGTTAATTGATTTAGATATGTTGGTAGTTATTTAAATAAGGATTTTTTAAAAATAATTACATAGGGTAAATGACATCAATAAAGTTTTATACCATAAAATTTATTTTTTAATAAATTTGGTGTATATTTTATAAGTATCTTAAAACAAATATGCAATTATTTATGATATACTTGATTATGTCATTATTGAGAATATCTAAATCAACTACTTAAGATTAGCCATATCTTAAGTTGATTGATTGAGCTAATATTAGTAGTTATTTAAAATAAAGTTTTTTCTTAAATAACTACATATGAAAAATGACATTAACAGTTTTAATTATTTGTGTTATACTTGTAAGAAATTAAAATGATTTAATATTGTATTCTACTACAATTATTCTTTATATGTATAGACACTTAATTTTGTTCGAGCCTCTTTTTCTGATAAGTCCTAATTATCCAAGAATAAAAACCTAGCGATCAACTTGGTAATGGTTGACTCCCTCCACATGGGCTAGCCTTTTCAAGACCTATTTGAACATACCTAAATAACCGCACATGCAAGCAATAGAAAAAAAATACAGTTTTGAGGGTTATTGGGCATAAATCTAAGATAAAAAAGGTGATTATTCAAAATAAAAATTAATTTTAAAATTTTTTCTTGATAAAATTTAAAATTTATTTTTGCAGATAATATTATGATCGAATTTTCAATTTTTAGGAAATTTTCAGAATTTTTTCATAAAATATTGGAAGTTAATTATTGTATTTTTTTATCGATACCCATGTAGTATTTATGCCAATACTCCCTCAAAAAATTAAAATATTAAAGACTAAAATTTTATACCATGAATGTTAAGTTGCCAAAGTTATTATTTAAAATTGAATTTTTCATAGTATCACAAATGCTATGCTTGTGAAATGTTTTTCGATAAAATTTGTTATAAATTTTAGGTTTTCATATTTTTTATTTTTATTAATTAATATTTTGAATAATTTATTGAATCAGAATTCATTTTTATAAATTTGAATATATTTTTAAAATTTTCTCGTTTCCAAAATATAGAATTTCCAACACCGTAATTTTTTCGATAGAATTTTTATAAGTTTAAATTTTTAAAATTCTTAAAGTACTTTTATTAAAAATATATTAATTCAGTTTTTGAAACTCTAATTTATTTTATGAGTTTCTATTTTTTTTCAAATGCATATTTTCTTCTGTAAGGACTTTCTTGTAAAACTTTTAAAACTTTTGAATTTTTAATTACTTCTTTATCACACGTAAAATCTTTCAATTTATTTACAATTTTTTTTTTTTGAAATTCAAAACTTGGGATACTTTTTAAATATTTTAGTGAGATTAAAATATGAAATTTCCCATCACATTAATTTTTCTACTAAACAAAGACTTCCAAGCATGAAATTTTGTTTCTTTTTATTCAAGGATTTTCCCATTAATTTTATTTTCGCATAATATGAAAATTTTTATTTAATGCATTAGATTTCTTTTTGGGCCCTCATATTTTAAATTTTTCTTATTCTTGGGCATACTTCTTCTAAGTTTTCAAAAGAGGTCTTTTATTAATTTCTTTCACTCGAAATTTTTCTTTAAAAATCATTACTTCAAATTTCACTTATTATATATTTTCTTATTTATTTATTTAATTTGTTTTTTATGGGCAAAGGAAAATTTTCTTATTATATGGATTCAAAACTTTAAAATTTAGCTAATGGACCTTAAAATACATGAAGCTTCCAATAAGCCCATCAAGCCCAATCTAATTCTTTAACTAGCCCACCAATCTCATTTAAATTCTTCAATAAGCCCAACAACGCCCCAGTGCATTTTTTTAAAAATTTTCCACAACCCACTAACCTTTTTTGATGATTAATTTTTATTTACACATCAATTATTTTGGTTCAAAATTTCTCCATTGATTTCTTATTTCGATTTTTCACTTAATTAAATATTTAATTGGATTTATCATGTGAAATTTTACTTCTTCAGTACATGAATTCCATTTGTTACAATTTAATCTTTCCAATTCATTTTCTTTCAAGAATTTCCAATTAAGATTTTCTTGCACCTTGATGTTATTTGTTTCATTACTTACAGGATTTTTTATATATATAAATTTATAATTTTATTTTATTTTATTTTTACATAATATTTTAAAATTTGCTAGTTTGGTTACGTAAAAATCAATTTGGTTGGAATTGAATTCTTTTCCAATTGATTTATTTTCATTCTCACTAAATCATCAAGTTAGGCCAAAAAGTACTACACTGTCATCACGCTAAATCATGGCTTTGGGTGGTAGCTTGTAAGAAAAGATGACAAAGGCATATAGTAATATGATAAAAAAACCATGGGGCTTATGACAAATTGTCATAATTTTCTACCAAAAATAAAATTAAAGAAAAAAAAGAGAAAAAGGAAAAAGAAAAGCATGGCCGTTTTAGCCGTATATTCATATTATTTTCAAAGATGAAGGGGATACTTTTTATCATCTATCTTCCTCTAACAAAATATTCTCTTGGTTTTCATTAAATTTTTTGCTTATTTTTCTTTGTGAAAACAAATTCAATTTTAAAGCTTTAAGTTGAGATCAAAGTGTTCTAATTCAAAAGTCACTTCAAGCGTTTAGTATTTGAATTTAAGAGTTTTATTTTGAGAAAGAAAAAATTTCTTTCAAAAATTATCTTCATCCATTTTTCATTTTTATTTTTGCCACCCTTTATTGGTAGCTTCATGATTTTTATTTATTAAGGTGATAAAGCTTATTTTATGGCAAGTTTCATGCTTTTAATGGCCATCCTTTGATTTTAATTCTTGTAGAAACTAAATCTTAAAAAAAAAAAAAAAATCTATTTTGATATGTACTAGTTCATGAAATTATATACAATTATGTCATGCCATTTCATATGTTGTACATTTCATTTTTTTTTTCTTTCTTTGCTTTTTTATTTCAATTTTTTATTTTCATGTGAATTGATTGTTAACATTTTTGTGTTGATTATAAGATTATATAAATTCATGTTTTTATTTGTGAACATTATTATGTTGATTACTAAATCATGTAAATTCATATTGCTGTTCGTGAACATTATTGTGTTGATTATGAGATCAAGTAAATTCATATTTTTGCTTGTTGAACATTATTATGTTGATTGTGAGATCATGTACAGTCATTCTATGGAATAGAACTAGTGTTTAAATTAATGCATAACGTCATTTTAGCATGAAAAAAAAATATTCTTGGATGAATTTTGAGTTGACCAAATATGAAAGGAATTTTTGTGAATTTCACCTTTAATGTCCAAAATGATATTGAGTTGATTTGGTGATAATATAATTTTTAGGGGGCAATTTATAATTTTTCCAAAATTTTCAAACCTATTTAGGGGTGTTTTTTATGTTTGGCCAAACGCTTAGAGGCCAATTTGCAACTTTTCCAAATTTTATTTCGCATATTTTAAGCCATTCCATGCTTGATCGAAACATCTATGACCACTTTATAGTTTTTCCATGTATTTTTGGTAATTTTGACATTTTTTTGCAATTTTCAAAGTGCAAATTTGAAATGCTTAGGGACCTTTGAGTAATTTTTGTTACTTAGGCCACATTTATCATATAGATTGCCCATATAGCGTAAGGTGGTCATTTTATGTTATTATCAAGTTCTCTATGGTTACCAGGATACTTCACATCAAAGATATACCTCACGAGGGATTTTAGTAATTTTACCTTAGAATCGAGTCCTTTAGGGTCACTTGGATGCTTTCACGTCGAAGGTATATAATAGGGATAGATTCATCTTTTTATGGTAATATCAAGTCCTTTAGGGTCACCGGGATACTTTTCCTTCGAATGTAGACTTTAGCGACTTTAGTAATTTACTATAGAACCAAGTCCTATGTGACCATTGATGCTTTTCATGTCAAAGGTACATAGTAAGAATAGGTTCATTCATTTATGATGTCATCGAGTCCTTTAAGCTACTGGAGTACTTTTATGTCGAAGGTATACTTTAGGGACATTTTAGTAGTTATTTTAGAATCGTGTCCTTTGGGGTCATACTTTCATTTTGAAGGTGTACTCCAGAGGACATGTTGGTCTTTTTAACCAAGATCGGGTCTTAAAATGGTTTTCATTATTTTTAATAAAACCAAAAACTTTTTATATTTAAGGTAATATCTTCAAGTTAAAGTAGGGTTTTCATTATTTTTAATAAAACCAAAAACTTTTTATATTTAAGGCAATGTCTTCAAGGTAAAGTAGTAGGGAGTCAAATTCCTCCCAATATATGAGAAGGTTTTACATATTATTTTAATAACGAGATATCCTTTTACAAATGAAAAAATCTAAATTTTTCAAATTTTGTAAAAATAAAACTTTTCATATTCCTTTGGTCCTCTGATGGCGTATGAAAGATATTTTGATCTTTTGTATTCCTATGGCCTTCCATGGGGTAGGAAAGATAATTTGAATTTCAAAAATATGAAAAACCCGATTTTCTCATATAGAATAATAAATTTGGTTTAGGAAATTTTAAAATATGAGAATTACAATTAAATACCGGATATTGAAATCAAATGAAGATCATTTAAGTTAACATGTGATTAGTAAGGTATTAATTATCGGGCGTCATAAAAGGAATCGATCCTTACTCATGATTGTTAGGACAGAGGAGATCCTTATTCATGCTAACCCTGAACTTTCAATATTTGAAATTAAGAGTTTTATTTTGATTGAGAAAAATTTTCTTTAAAAAATCATCTTCATCCATTTTTCATTTTTATCTTTGCCATCCTTTATTGGTAGCTTTATGATCCTTGTTTATCAAGGTGATAAAGCTTATGTTATGGCAAGTTTCATGCTTTAACGGCCAAGCTTGGAGTAATGATCCTTTTCTTTAATTATTTGTTAATCCTTTGGTTTTAATTCTTGTAGAAATTAAATCTTGAAAAAAAAAATCTATTTTGATTTGTATTAGTTCATGAAATTATACACAATTATGTCATGCCATTTCATATGCTGTACATTTCATTTTTTTTCTTTCTTTGCTTGTTTATTACAATTTTTCATTTTCATGTGAATTGATTATGAATGTTTTTGTATTGATTATGAGATTATGTAAATTCATTTTTTTATTTGTGAACATTATTATGTTGATTATGAAATCTTGTTTGTGTGCATTATTGTATTGATTATGAGATCAAGTAAATTCATGTTTTTCTTTATGAACATTATTGTGTTGACTGTGAGATCATATGCATTCATTCTATGAAATAGAACTAGTGTCATTTTAGCATAATGTCATTTGAACATAATGCATTCATTAATGCATGATGTCATTTTAGCATAAAAATTGTTCTTGGATGAATTTTAATCTGACTGAATATGAAAAGAATTTTTGTGAATTTTCCATTTAATTTCCAAAGTGATATTGAGTTGATTTTGTGATAATATAATTTTTAGGGGCAATTTATAATTTTTTCCAAAATTTTCAAGTCCATTTATGGCATTTTATGTTTGGCCAAATCCTCAAGGGCAAATTTGTAACTTTTCCAAATTTTACTTGGCATATTTTAGGCCATTCCATAATTGGTCGAAACATCTGTGACCACTTTGTAATTTTGCCATGTATTTTTGTTCATTTTTACATTTTTTTCATGCATTTTTTAAAGTGCAATTTTGAAATGTTTAGGGACCTTTGAGTAATTTTTGTTACTTAGGCAATGTTCATCATATAGGTTGTCCACATAAGGTAAATTGGTCATTTCATTTTATTATCGAGTCTTCTAGGGTTACTAGGATACTATCACATCTAAGGTATACTTTAGGTAATTTTACCTTAGAATCATTACTTTTAGGGTCATCAGGATACTTTCATGTCGAAGGTGCATAATAAGGATAGGTTTATCTGTTTATGATAATATCGAATCCTTTAAGGTCACAGAGATAATTTCATGTTAAAGGTAAACCTTAGGAATATTTTAGTAATTTACCTTAGAAACAAATCCTATATGATCATCAAGATTCTTTCATGTCAAAAGTGCACGGTAGGAATAGGTTCATTCGTTTATGATGTCATGGAGTACTTAGGTTACCTAGATGCCTTCATGTCAAAGGTATACCTTAAGGATATTTCAGTAGTTATTTTAGAACTGAGTCCTTAAGTATTACCAGGATGCTTTTACATTGAAGGTGTACTTTAAAAGATATTTTGGTCTCTTTGACCAAGATTGAGTCTTAGGATAGGTTTTCAGTATTTGTAACAAAACCAAAAACTTTTAAAAGTTAAGGTAATGTCTTTGAGTATATGAGAAGAATTTCTATAGATTATTTTAATAACGAGATATCCTTTTAAAAGTGAGAAAATTAGGATTTTTCATATTTTGTAAAAATAAACTTTTCTTATTCCTTCGATCCTCTGGTAGGGTATGGAAGACATTTTGACTTTTCATATTACTCCAGCTTTTCATGGGGCATGGAAGATAACTTGATTTTCAAAAATATTAAAAACCTGATTTTCTCATATGGAATAATAGATTGAGTTTAGGAAATTTTGAAATATAGGAATTACAATTAAATACTGGATATTGAAATCGAATAAAGATCAAAATTTAAGTTAACATGTGATTAATAAAGTGTCAATTATCGGTCGTCATGAAAGGAACCAATCCTTACTCATGATTGTTACCGACTTCTAAACCCGTTCAAATGATCTCTGGTAGTATCGTAAATCCCAGAGTGTGTTTTTGAGGGTTTTATAACATTTGAAATACAAACTTTAGTAGGTGACCAATCTCACCTAGCCCAAATAGACTAGTGGGTACTCCAAGAAAAATAAATAATCGTTTTATAAAAACTATTTAGGGTTAAGTCAAGTAAGTGATTCATCTCGATGGTTTAATTCCCAAAAATAAGAAAAAAAAATAATGATACAGCCCCTAAAAAATAAAAAAATGATATATAGATACATATATAAGAACAAGGGATACACCTACCTTTTAAGTCTGGCTGGTCAAAATTTGTATCCTGGCCATGTTGCGACAATATGCAATAAAGATTTTTGTATATATTTAGAATGTCATTATCAAAGTTCTAAATCATAAGCTTAAAAGTAGCCACAACATTTTAAATTGATTAATTTGGATAAAAAAATAGGTAGTTTTTTAAAATAAAGTTTTCTTTAAATAACTTCATAAGAAAAATTACATCGATAAGGAATTATTTTTTATATGCATATATTTTAATGCATAGCTCTTGGATGTTATTAGGGTAAATCATTAGTTTAAGAGCAGCCATGGCATGTTAGGTTGATTGATTTAGATAAAAATAGTAGCTATTTAAAATAAAATTTTTTCTTTAAATAATTAATTAAGGAAAATGACATCCATAAAATTTATACCATGGAATTAGTCTTTTGGCCCCATAGGAAAATAATTAATTTCATAAAATGGTTAAAGGATAAAACGATAGAGCATCAAAAGTTAAATTTTTCTAGGCCCACGGGTATGAATTATTTAATTTTGGTATTTTAAAGTTATTATTTTATTATAAAAGTTTTGTAAATTCATATGCACGATGCACCTTTACTCATAGGAATGTTTGGATTTACATTTGAATATAGAGTATTTTATTCAATTAAAGCATAATTCCATGCATTTTGCCATAATTTCTACTGTTATGATTAATAAGGCTGCTAGCATAAATGCTATCTGGTGATGAAAATTACTCTAATTGAAAGGAGTAAATCAAGTTATTTTTAGGTGTGAAGTCCTTGACTTAACATTTAGTGTCGACAACTTGTCCTCAACGGATTGCATGCATAAAAGAGAAATGGATTTCAATCTACAATGAGAAAAATCTAACCATCTAAGTTTGGTGTACATCAAGTCCTATATAAATAAATCAATTTGGGATTTCATTCTAAATTGTAAAAATGTCAAGGATTATTGTAAAGCCACTAGAGACTATTTTCTTAAATGACACGATTTTGGTTGCTTCCTTAAAGAAAGTTTTCAGGGTTAAAGTGTGACAATTCTAAAAGTTATGCATAGCATATTACAGGATTTAAGAGACATTGTTGCTCAACTTGAGTCTTCAGAATTGAGTGTTTTAAGTGATAACTTATCATTTGGCTTTTTACCTAATAAGTATGGACCATTAAAAACACATATAAAGAACATAGTCTATCAATGAACTCTTAACTATGTGTATTCAAAATAAAAAGAGACCAAAGAACGAAAAACTAAATTCAGTTTACCTATTAACTTAAGGTAAAAAGGTGATAGGTTTAGCAAATGTTTTATAAAGTGAAGAAGGAAAAATGACATCTAATCCTTCATTTTGCATTAACTTAAACACATATAAGGAAAGATTACCTAAATTATAATAAGGAGGCCTGAAAATAAAGTTAAACTCTTTTTTCTATGAATCTCTTTTGGTGATGTTTCTTATAAAACATAGGGGTTGAACTTAAGTTCAACGAATTATATTTTTATGACCATGTAAAGTCTCATAAAGCCATAGAAACCTAAAAAAAATGGGAGAAACATCAACTCCGAAAATCAACAAGGACTTTCAAGACTTAAATTTTTTTTAAAAAAAATTCTTAAATTAGGAAAAATGAGTTTTGAATTTAATTTTTTAAATTCTATTATTGAAATTTCAAAAAGAAAATATTTTTATTGGTTTTTTGTCATAAATTATTGGATCCTGCTGTGAAAATAGTTTGTCAACTATACATATGATTCTTGCTCATAAAAAATGCGTTATAAATGAAAACTCTTTCAAGTTATGGTATAAAGATTCTATCACACATATAAAAATTTAGGAGATTAATCAATGATCGAGTTTTAGAAACTTTTGAGTTTGACACTTAAGTTAATTAGCTGCATTAAGGAAAAGGTCAATTAACAAGTCCATAAAAAGAGCTAAAGAAAATATTGTAATATTTAGAGATCATACATCTTCCCTTAAGTTTATGGATTGATATGTTAAAACTATTGTTTATGTTAGATAAAGTTCCAACTAAATTGTTTCTAGAACTTTCTTAGAATTATGAAATAGTTGGAATCTAGCTTAAGCCATCTTCGAACTTGGATTATCTAGTTAAAGAGAAAGGTTTAAAGCCCAAACATAAGGAAATTGGATTCAAGAGTAGTTAGTAGTTATAGGCTATGTAGTTAATTTAAAGGGGATAGGCTTTAAATGTCCCTAAAATTCATCTAGAATTGTTAAAAATAGAAATACTATGTTTCTTGTCGATCATGAGTCTAGTGGAAGTGACTGTTCTTGTAAGAATAATATTGAGGAATAAATTAAATTGGATTGATTTGTTGTAAAGGATTTGACTATTTTTTAGAAACAAACATACAAAATTAAATAGATAACTATCAAATCAAGAATTATTTTTACAATAAATAATCAATCTTTTTGACAATCCTACTAAAAGTGTAGAAAATGTACAAAACAAGTAGAACTAAGAAGATCCAATGGGTAAGAAATCAACTTTCTCAATGACTTGGTTGTATACCTATAATAATCTAATACCGAACATAAAGGTGATCTCATTTTTACATGACATGAAGAGTAAAAATTTTACACTTTGGCATAAAAGCTATGATAAAAGAGATAGAATAAATGGCTAATGATCAAGTCTAGGAACTCGTTGAGTTACCATTTGCTAATGTTGAATGGTATAGGGTTAGACTTATGGCCAATTTACTCAAAAGGAAGTATTGATTGCCATGAAATTCTCTCTTCAGTTTTAAGAAAGCTTTATTTTGAATTATCATAGCTTTTATAGTTCATTTTGATTAAAAGTTACATTAAATGGATATGGAAACAACTTTATTAATAAGGATCTTGAGAATAGGTATACATGATTCAACCTAAAGGGTTTTTTGAAAGAACAGTATATAGACTAAAACAAGTATCAACCTAAAGTTTCACAATGTTGTGACATCATTTGGTTTGCTAAAAATGTCATCGATTATTAGATATACCTTAAAATTAGTAGGAGTAAATTCATAATTTTAGTCTTATATGTTGGTTATATTCTCTTTTCAATTAGTGATTTGGCTTTGTTACATGAAACAAAAGGTTTTCTTTCTAAAAAACTTTGATATGAAGAATTTGGGCGAAGCTTTTTACGTTATAGGTATAAAAGTTCATAAAGATAGGTCTGAAAGGATATTAAGTTTACCTCAAAAAGCTTATGTTATGATAGTTTTTGGAAAGATTTAAGATGCAAAGCTATTCACCTATAATGCATTAATTGTTAGAGTGATAAATTCAATATAAGCCAATATTTTCAAATGATTTAGAAAAGAGCATATGAAAGGTATTCCACATGCATTTAGTATTGGTAGCCTTATGTATGATCAGGTCTATAAAAAACTTAACACAAGGTTTTATAGTAGAAATGCTTGAAGTTAATTTTGGCCTTGATCATAAAAAAGCTGCCAAAAGAATTACATTACAAAGTAATATCACAAGCGTTAAAGTTTAGATATTTTATCTTTGGTCTGAGAGTTATATAGTACCTTGCTAATAGAGACTCTTAAAGAAGCAAGAAGTGGATATCTAACACATTGCTATAGATTTAATGATAGCAGATCCAATGACTAAAGCATCATCAACAAATAGTTTAAATTTAACATAGATCATATAGAGCCAGTTAAATTCTCTTAGGATGTTTTTTGCTTCTTTGATTTTGTTGGTTTCATGTTCTTAGAGTTCATATACATGTTTCAATTTGTGCACATGATTACAAAAAAAATCATTCATAAAGTACTATCTCGTAAAGAGCTCTCTCAGAAAAGATTATGCATTGTAATACATGGAAGGAAATATTCAAATTGGAATGCTACTGCCATGATTCATGTTACGTGTATCTTTAATTGAGTAAGAGTTAAGCTAGAGTAACTTATGATCATACTACTAGTTTGGATTTAAATATCACCTGTTCAAGTTCTTGGTTTATCATATGGGCCAAGTAGGAGAATGTTGAAATTTATATGGTCCATATGATAATTAAGTGGACCAAGATAATTAATTAATTATTTAATTATTATTAAGATGATATTATTTAGTCAATCTTATTCAAGATAAACTCTTGTGATAAGAGTTTAAAGTTAATTAAACTCTATTTTAGTTACTAGGTTGAATACATACTCTTTGATGGTAGGATAAAACTCCAATTAATCTTTTAATATAGGTCCTTAGTCTAATCTATTTGAATTGCCTATGCACTATTATAAGGTAATTATCAAGAAAATAAAGAAACAGAATAAAAGACTTATATGAGATGTTCATCTTCGTGTGCTTGGAGCAAGATTGTGTTCTTGATGAACATGGCTAGAGCTTTGTTCCTTAAATTAAATCTTACATTTGAAACAAAAAAGAAAAAATCACTTCATTTCTCCTAAATTTTTGTCTTTCAAGCAAAATTAAAAGCAAAACAATCCAAAAATTCCG
>JBBYHK010510002.1:0-13383 GCA_038382065.1 Adansonia grandidieri | reverse complement strand
ATTGAAAACATTTGATATAATCAAATTTAAAAATTATGATTAAATGGATCATCTCCTTCAACATATTATTTTCTGTCATTCTTTTCCGTGATAATGACAATATTCGAAAGTAAAGGTTAAAAAATAATTATAAAAAGAATTTCAATCATATTTTACATAAAGATTCGTACCCTTATAATAATATGATCTAGATAATGGAAACAACTTGTACAGGATGATTTATCAATTAATTTATTTAAACTAAATAAATTTTAAATATAAAAATACAATTCATTATCAATTTTTTTAATTCAAAAAGTTTTAATGCCAAATACTTTGACATATAAAAAGATTCTCTAGATAGTTGTTGATAACTGATATATTTTATTAATTTTAAAATTTTGGTTGTTCCATGCTTTAATTAACAATAAAATGTTATAAAGAACTTTAATTGACTTTATAATATATAATGCTAAATGGCTAATATATGAAGTTAGAATGGTAAAACTAATGCATATAACTTCAATTTTTCCATTATTTAGGTTAAATTTTTCATTCATTTTTATTGCTGAACTCAAAAAAAAAAAAAAAAATCAGTAGTTCAAATTGTTATATTAAATTGATTAAGGTGGGTTCATAAATTTATTGGATATGAAAATTGGTAATGCATATTGAAATTTCATGTTCAGCGATATATTTTTTTTACCCATACATATAGTTAACTTAGGAAGTTTAGATGGAAATTAATTTTTGATATTTTAAAATTTTTTTTAATTTTCTTTCTATCAAATTTATATAATATCATTTTATGTTTATACATAATTAGAAATAACAATTTCGTATAGCTGGTTCAAATATAAAATTTATGAAAAGAGCCAATACGTTGTAGTGTATTAGTAATGTAATCACTAATACAAAAATATTTCTTTCATTGATACTAAATATTTAATAAGTAATAATAAATATGACCCAATTATATTTTAGTATTAAAATTATGATTCATCATAATTATATTTATAACTAGTTTATAATGGATTTTGGTATGAAAATTGTCTCTTTTTTTTTTTTGCTATTTATATATAGTTTGTCCGTTATTATGAAATTATATGTCTTTTATAATTAATCAATTTTTAATTATTATTAATATAATTAATTAATTTTAATTGATATCTAACTTATTAATGAAACTTGTATATCATAAAAATCAAATAAATTGTTCAAATGTATCATATTTTATTATTTTTTAAAACATAATGTTTATATTATTATAAATTATATATTCTATCTTCCACTTGCAATACATGTGAAGAGTAGACTAGCTTAAGATAAAATACTCTAGTTATAAAAGTTAAAAGTAATTACTTTGACTTCAGTAACTAATCAGAGTATAGATTCCTTGATAAAAGAATAAAACTTTAATTAGCCATTTTGTATAGGTTCTAGTCTGATCTATATTAATTGACTTTGAACCATCAAAAGTTGATTAACAAGAAAGAAATATAATAAACGATATATAGTAAATGTTTGTTTTGTGCTTAGAGTATGATTGCTTTTCTTAATCAATAATAACTAGAAATACATCTAAACTTATTTTAGCATTCATTAAATTTTTCGGAATTAGCAAACATAATAATAGCAAAGTTGTTGCCAAGTAATGCAAGAAAGCTTTTATGCAAAGCTATTGTAATTGATATTAATTAGTATTTATTAAGCTCAAGATAATTAAACCTAATCAGATTAAATGAATGGCATACGATGATAAGTTATTTAGTGCCATTCCAATCTAGCCAGCTTAATTCAAGAATAATGTTAATTAAATAAGCTAAACTTAAGCTATTAACTAGTGTCTTAATTCTCATCTTACTTTGATTTTATTATCCACTTAAAGATAATTTTTAAAGTGTAGATATGAAAGAATATAAATGTAATATGAATATAAAATTTTGATTTATTATATATGCAATATATGTAAAAAATTAAGATGATATCAAACTTTAATCCATTAAGTTATATTTAATTCATCATTTATTTCACATTGAGAAATTAAAAGTAAAATATATATATATATATATAAATCTAATAACTCATTCAATTACTCATAACTTATAAAATCATTTAGTATAGGTTTTTTTTTCTACTTAATCATTCATTTTAGCTTTCTTCACATTTGTGTTGAGTAAAGGCATTTTAGTATCCAACACAAGTAGCTTATTCTTTAATGAGGCCTATCCATGGACCATGTCATTTAAAATGATAGGTGCAACTTTTGCCGTTTATTTTAAATTCGAAATCATCATTATCAATGAGGTATGAAACTGAAATGAAATTTCTTGACAATCTAGAAGCATAAAGATATTCTTTTTGTTCCAAGGTCATGCCTGTAGGCAATGATAAAGTACAAGTTCTAACGGCAACTAAAACAACCATTGCCTTGTTGCCCATTCTTAGAACCACCTTATTAGAGCCCAACTCTTTATTGTTTTTCAATAGACTTATGTCATTACATAAGTGCGATCCACAACACGAATCAATTACCTAGGTGGTTGAATCAACAGTGGAGTAATTTAACTCAATCATGTAAAAGTCAGTTATTTTCCTTCTATTAAAAACAAATTTCAACTTTATATACCAATCCAAACCTTGTGGCCTTATGGCATCTAATATGCCTTGCAATATAGTTATTATATTTACCATCACCAAAAACCTAGTATGAAATAAGTATAATTAGTTATTCTTCTATTAAACTAATAACTATAAGGTATTAAATCTTTATTGGTCTTTTTATTAATTTTTTAAAATAATAGCCCTCACAATTATTCAAAATTCTCTTCAAGGTATTTCTAATGGGCTGGGACCTCTTTCAAGATGTTAAAACCTTGGGCAAGGCCTGACAAATCACAACAGACCCAATATAGTTTGCCAATTACAATGCTTTGCAACTCCCAGATCAGTTAGGTGGTAACTCTTTGCCTAAATGCATCATATGTGTTTCACCTAATCATTGCCTCTAACACCATGTGGTCAAGTCTATATGCATCTAGACAACACGACATTAGTTGAGCAAGATCTATTAATTATAACTCAAGTAGCTATGGTGAAAAGAACTTTAGGGATAGCCAAAGAAATCCCTGCAGTTAAAACTTGGGTATCTTGTTATAATCTAATGGAAGGTATTTTTATCATGCAAAGCATGTGACTCAAAATTATACGAGATATTTCATTTGTTCATTTTATGTTTAATTAAGTTCTCATCATATTTACATGCATAGCATTTATTATATCACATAAAATAAATCTACTATCATGCGTACTATTTGGATGATTATAGACTACTATGTAATGCAATTTCCTTGAGCCATCAAAGGAAATTGCTTCGTCAATTCCTAGGTGATTATGTACAAGGTCTTCAAAAGCTTATTGCAATCTTTAGGCTTCATAGTGCCTTGTCTTCAATCTCCATCTTTGAGTTACAAAATTTTCCTAACCACTCCTAATTTTACACTTATATGTAATCTAATTACATTTATAATAAAGAAACCTTAAGTTACATTTGAGGGGAATTAGGTGAGAACAAATTTCATAACATCTAAAATAATATAGATAAGTCAGACGTTTATAGATTTTATTTTATTAAAAATTAAATAACCATAAATAATTAACCATATATCCACAATCCTATTCGGCCTAGTCTATGTTAGTATATCCTATAGAGCTAATCAGATTTGATGAGGCATATAATAGTTAATAATGCAAACTAATTACTTTCGTTAGTGATTCAAGGTTTTCCTTCATGTTAATGATGCGATTGACAATCATGTAAACACTAATTAGATAAAGCCTACAAACAAAATGGCCTTGCAAAATTAGTAATGAGTTATGATGATGAGATCTTTATGCATTAAAATCGTGTTTCTAAAAATGCTCATAGTCATCGTATTGTCAAGACAGGGCATTAATAATGTGCAGAAACTAGCATATGCTAAGCTTTCATGCTGATGCATGCAACCTTTGATCTCATAGAAGTTAAAGTATAGAGATACTTGGAGATAGCATATGGATGCTTGTTTTGTGGAAACAAGTTCACTGAACATAGCCCGTATGAGAATTTCATTTGATATAAATCACTCAAGTGTCTATGGAATATATGCTCATGTGCCAATCATGTACATTAGTCCTCAGACTTATGATACTATGTCATCTTGTATGGGGAGAGTCTTGCTTTGATTCCATCACAAATGAGTCTATAATAGATAAATGCTTATGGTAAGGTGGTTTTGGGTATGGCATAAATAGTACAGAGGTGGGTAGGTGATCTAGAGAAGATTCTTCACTCCCAATGACATCGGAGAGATATCTCATTTGTTTTTGGCTTTGGTTAACTTGATAAAGTCATTTGCTAATGAATGATGAATTTAGGAGAAATTGTTTCCTTACATACATAAGGTCAACCATAAGCTACAGGAACTAATATGGATTGATACATAAGTAGACACTGCACCATGCTCATGGTCTTTTTGGGATATTTGGTGAAAGGGAGAAAGTACACTGAGAGGCTAGTTACTGTAAAGTTTCTTAAAAAGGTCATATTGACTCTTCTTACATATCGGGTGGCCTGATGCCTTGCTAAAGGCCAATCTTGGTTTATAAATATAATACACTTAGGTAACTATGTTTATTGTCATTATGATAAAGCTTAATGGGTCACACACAGTAAGATGATCTCTTGGATTAAAATAAAATTTAATTAAATACAACTTAATTAAATAAAAGGTACAATGAGAAGGATTTAATTAAATAAGTTCAATTAAGAATAATTTAAGATATAAATTAGACTTATGAAATCTAATTAGAAATGTCTTATATGGCAATAAACGTAAAAATATCTTATCAAGATAATGTTTATTTGTAGACATGGCTTTACAGATAATAGTGAATAAGGCCAAATAATTGCATTTAAAAAATTAAAAAATTATTTAATTAATTATTTACTATTATTTACATGAAGTAAAAATTGTTTTACTTGGGTTAGAAGATTTGATTATGAATTAAATTATCCAACATGTAAATTTAGGTTTAGGCTAAAAGCCCCAATTATCAAGTCAAAAGGGTTTACTTATGAACTACTCAAAGTTGGGTTTGCTAACGGGCTTGGCACAAGGTGATTGGCCAAATCCCAAAATCCCTGCTTCCATAAACCTCTTTTATGTTGATTGGTATTCTAGTTGATCTCAAAGTGTTTTTGATCACAATGAAGGTAGAAAATTAGTTTTTTATCCTAGTAGAATCAATTGGAATCAAGAATTGTGATTTTTAGGTCCATTTATTGGCACCTGCGAAAAACAGCTACCTTCCTATGAAGCGATTTTCTTCTTCCTTTTAGTGTAATAGATGTGGGAATTATTCCTTGATCACTTTAGATCTGAACATGTTGGTTATACATCTTTTAGTTGAGGCTTGAGAAGCCTTCTAGTTAGCACTGAAAAACCACTAGATCTCATGAAGGCCCTATAGGCATCTGTATGGATCACCGTTAGAGGCAGAACACTTAGACTACTTTTGGCCTTAAGAAAAGATTATAATAATCAACCAATGGTGCAATCATGAAGGGATCGACATGCTTTAAGTTATATGTCTCTAAGAGAGTATAATTTCTATCAATCTATGTTTTAAATTACAATCCAATCAGATGTACATCTCTTCCTAAGATCCTGAGGAAATCTAGGTGTTACTTTATTTAATTTAGCTACATTTGTTTAATTCTGATTAAACTTTTATGCTTGTGTTAATATGCATGAGCATGAGATTTCCTTTCAATGGTATCTAAGCCTAAGATTTGTACATCATATGTGGTCTAGCATGCTGGTTTTTAGTGATAATAAAACTGATTGATTTATTTGTTGATTTGGTAAATTTTTAGTTTCGGCAAAGTTCATTAAAAATTGTTTTTCTTTAATTTTTTTAACCATGGAAAGCATTTTTAAGCATTAATTATGCTTAAAAGTGTTTAAATAATTAATTAAAATTGTTTTAATTATTCAGATTAAAATCCTAGTGTGTTTTAGCTTTCTTGGTTGTTTCACTATTATTTTAATCCATTTTCTAAATTAAAAATTAAAAGAATTGTTTCTTTTTAACTTTTTATTTTCCTGCATGTTAATCCATGTTTATTATCAATATTAATTAGTTTAAAATATTTTTCTAATTAAATTGATATTAGAGTCATCTGTCAATATTTTGGTGTTACTATTACTAAGATGGCTCTGTTTTGGTGTTTTGATGGTGGTGAAATATTTAGCAGCTATTAGTGAGACTTTTTCCTTGTTTTTCCACCCTGAAAGTGTCATGAAAAGTTCATAATACTTGCTGAAAAAAAAAGGTTAAAATTGAAGTTGAAAATGTTTCAATATCAGGCCTTATCAAGTGCATTAGATGTGCTTGATATGTGCGCCACTTCATCTTCCTCATTGGGACCTCGATGCGGCATCCATGGCAGAAAGATGTTGCTGTAAATCTGCTGTATTTTTAAAGGTTTAGTGGGAGGAAGACAATTGTGTTTGAGTTGAATTAGTTATACATAGAGCAGACTCTTAGTTGGACTATTACTCCATTTAATGTTGCACCACCTTTTTCTACTTGAAGTAGGATTCATGTAATTTGGATTTTCTTGAAATTTTAAGCATAATATGATCAGATCAAGATAATAATTTTTAAAAAAAAAAAGTTGCTGAAAGTTAGCAAAATTGGCATAATGTACTTTCCTGAAAGGTTGTGTTCCATTAAAACTCTTACTTATTATGAAATACCTAATTATCTAATTGTATTAATTTTCTTAAATTATTTAAGATATGAATTGGATAATGTAATAAGCATGGAATTAAAATTCAATTAAATTGTTTAATTAAAAATATATTTAATTTAAATGATTTTCTTACTTATATTAGGATTTATTCTAATGAGATTAGAATAAATGTTAATTATGTAACAAAATTGTTTCTTATTTAAATATGGATCAATTACTAAGACTTTAAAAATTGGAAACTACTTTCCTAAATGGTTTGTCCAAATTAGGATAAAGTTATCTAAAAGTTAGATAATGTTCTAGTTAAGACAATAGCCTAAAAATTGGATAATGTCCAATTTAATGTCTAAAAATGTTGCTTTTGGAAAACAAGTTTTCTAAATGATTTGGGAAATATGAGATCTATAATTGTTTGTCCAAATTAGGACAAGGTTATATAAAAGTTAGATAATATCCTAGTTAAGACAAATAACCTACAAGTTAGGTCATGTTCAATTTAAGATATGTCTCCTAAAAGTTAGGAATTTAATTAAAAATGTTTTAATTAGAGAACTAAAATTACTAAATAATTTGATAAATCATCTCACAATTATTTAAAAAGATTTATGCAAATGACCTGCAAGATCACCAAATGATATTGGCTATGCTTATGTAATTCCATGACTAGGTTATGGATGGTTGAATTTTTTTTTGGTATTTATTTTATAAATAGGGTGTGTAAACCCGACCTTCTTTATTAATTCTGGGTTGTAAATTCTCTTCTTGCTTAATTCCCCTCAAATGTAACTTCAGGTTTCATACAAAGATATGTAAGTGTTACATAAGACTTACAGATTTAGATTTTGGTTAAGATTAGAATTTATCTAAATCCAAGATGTAAAGAAGATAGTGCCAAGAAGAAAGGACCAACGAGATTATCATCAAGACTTGCAAAGACCTTGTGTGACATCCCTAGGAATTTAACCAACTAGTTTCTTAATGGTTCAAGGAAACTGCATAGATAGAGTCCACAATAATCTGAGTAGATTGCACTTGTTAGATTTATTTTTGAATTTATATATATATGACCAAATAAATGCTAAGCATGCTGATCAAACAAAGTAATGAGACTTAAGATAAATAATAAAAATCCCTTGCAAAATATTGGGTCTGTGACTAAGCATGATCAGACACCTTGCATTATTCACAACAAGATACCTGAGTTCTGGCAATGGGGATTTGTTGAGCCACTCAAGGTCCCTTATGCTTGAATGGCTTTAATTATGAATAATGGGTCTTACTCAACTATTTTTGTATGGTTTAGATATGTCGCACTTGATCTTATGACTTTAAAAGGTAATAGTTAGGTGAAAGCAATATGATGCATTTAGGTAAAGAGTTGCCACATAACTAATGTAAAACTTGCATAGAGATATTATTGGTAAGTTAAGTTACCTTATCAATTAGTTATTATGATTAGTTGAGTCACTCAAGGTTGTGTAAAGGTGAAAGGGGTGCTTAGCTTATTAAGATGATTTAAATGTTGAACTTCTCGGATTATGGTTGAGGGCTATAATCTCGATGAAATAATGAAAGTAATCATTAAATTTGTAAAACCTTAATAATTGAAATTGCAAATTATTATCTACAAAATGTTTTGGTTCGTAATGGATATAAACACAACATGACTAATAGACTGTCACTAAATAGCATAGGTGATGCTAATAAGCTTAATGGGCTAGACTGCATTGACTAGACCCTCATTGAATGACATATCCAAGAATAGCCCACTAGGTCAAGGTAGTCTATCAAGTTCATATTGATGACATTGATTGAGCCAGATTATGATGATATCTAGTATGACACTTGAACTGTGAAGATATCTAGTATGACACTTGAACTGTGAAAAAAGTAAGTGGCTATTTAAGCTCATGAAATCATCTGAAAAGAGCTATTTTCTTCTTCATTTTGGCATAATAAATGTGGGAATTGGTCCCTGTATCAGTTCAAATCTAAACCTATTGGCTATATATCTTTCAGTTGAGGCTTAAGAAGCTTTTTTGGCTAGCACTAGAGAACCATCGAACCTCATGAAGGCTCCAACAGGCATTTCTGTCGATCACCATTAAAGGCAAAACACTTAGACTACTTTTGGCCTTAAAAAGAGATTGTAGTAATAAACCTATGGCACGTTTGTAAAGGGATCAACACGCTTAGAGTTATGAGTTTCTAAGTAAGTACGATTTCTATTAGATCTATATTTTAAATTGCAATTCAGTCACATGTACTTTTTTTCCTAAAATTCTATGGGAATTCGGGTTTTTCTTTGTTTAATTCTACTACTTACATTTAATTTTGATTAAAATTTTTATGCCTACAAAGATATACATGAGCATGGGATGTTCTTTTAGTCCATAACCATCTGATACATTCACAACAATTATGAATATATGTAAAATGTGTTTTAAATTCAAATTACCAACTTTCGATTCTTAAACATTTGATCCATATCTAACTTAATGAAGAAAACAATTTTCTTACATAATTAATATTTTTTCTAATCATATAAGAATAAATCCTATTCCAAGTAGGATTAGTCATTTAAATTAAAAATACTTCTCAATTAATCAAATTAATTGACTTTTAGTTCCATGCTTATTATATTATCAAATTTATATCTTAAACAATTTAAAAAAAATAATGTAATTGGATAATTAAGTGTTTGATGATTTGTAAGAGTTTTAATGGAACTTAACCTCTCAAGGAGGTGCATTGTGCCATTTTGCTAACTTCTAGCAAAATTTATTTTTTTTTTTAATTTAGTCTATTCATATCCAATTTTAAATTTTAAGAAAAATAAAATCAGAAAGATCCTACTCTAAGTATGAAAGAGGTGGAGCAATTTTGGAAGAGTTTAGTCCAACTAAGAGTCTATCCCATGCATGGCTATCTTAGCTATCTTAATCCTACTCAAATATTATTGTCTTCCTCTAACAAAACCTCTAAAGGTACAATAAATTGGCAGCAATATATTGCTGCCATTAATGCCGCACCAAGGTCACACAAAGAAAAACAACATGCCATATCCATCACATGGACTTATTGCACCTATTGTGGCGCAAAATTGAAATGTTTTTAACCCTTATTTTAAACTGATTTTTTTAGCAAATATTATGAACTTTGAATGACACTTTCAAGGTGAAAAAAAAAATTGCATATATTGTTGTTGCTAAAAATTTCAACACTATCAAAACACTAAAATGGAGCCAACCTAGTACTAATTAACATAGAATTGTTGATTGATGACTCCTACATTAGAGTAGTTAGGAAAAACATATTTTAAACTAATTAATATTGAAAATAAACATGGATTAACAAGCTAGAAAAAAAAAGCAATTTCTTTAAGTTTTAATTCAAGGAATGAATCATAAAACATCAAAATCAGTGAATTCTTTAAACGATAAAAATTAAAACACAAGATTAATCAAACTAGTAACAAGGAGGTTCATGATACCATTTGTAGGATGTCTCAGGATAATAAATAACCCGAATATAAAATTTACAAATTAATTCAAAAAGTAAATAGCAAAAATAAATCAAACAAATTAAGTTGAGACTCCTAAAATCATATCATCTTGCATGATTTTGATGAATCCTTAAAACCAAGAACGTAAAGAATCAGTCAAGATTCATTACACCTAAACCAAAAGATGTATAAGAGTGATTCCATGACTTCAAGAGCTCTCACACTAAGCTTGGTTGTTATAAACCAAAGTTATCTAAGTATCCAACCTCTAACAGTTATCTACATAGGTGATCCAGAAAACCTTCAATAAAGAAGAGACATAGTTGCCGGGAGATGTGCTAGTAGCTTAGGTTTCAATAAACCTTCCTTATACTTCGAAGACCTTGATTCAAGAAGCAAAGAACAAAAAAGAAAACAGATTTTCTTCCAATAAACCAAACATTGCATAATTTCCTTAGGGTTTTTGAAAAAAATGTAGACTAGTTTTCTAGGGTCTTTTGGTTGAACTGTTTTAGCACAAAAGCAAGTATATTGGATGGCAAACACAAGTTAATATATCTAGGGTTCAAAATTTTAATTCATGAAAAATAACAATTTTGCCCCCAGTCCATGTGAACTCATTTGAATTGGGCCTAAGTAATCATTACTTGTATTAGATAGATATATTAGCCTAGTCTTGTTTTAATTTTTGCTAATCACCCTTATATTTGTGGCCCATTAGGCCCTTATCATGTTAATAATAAATATAAAATTTCTACTTAAGAATATTTATTTTAGACCAAGATTGGCATCTAGAAATATATTATGGCCACTCAACATGCAAAAAGTGTCAATATGGTTTTAATAAGCTTTTTAGTGCTTAGTGTCTCAGCCAATTCAATACTTTTATCATATATCCCAGAATTACCAATAGCATGGTTCAGTGTCTACTCTTAGCCCATTCCATATTAGTATGTAACCCTATGTGTTAACTTCTCCAAGGCCAAAGACTTTGAGTTAACATAAGCCAGGTACTTGTGAGATATGTCTCTTTAAATCACTTGGGGTGATGAATCCTCTTTGGACCAGTCATTCATCTATCATATGATTCATGCCATTCCCAAAACCACCCTACCATAACCATCCATCTATTATGGACCCATTCGTAATGGAATCAAAGTATGACACTCCTCATATGAGATGACCTAGTGTCACAAGTTTAAAGATCACTTACACTACTAACACATGAAAGTATTTCCATAGAGACTTGAGTGAAATACCACATGGAACTCTCATGATAGGTCATGATTAATGAACTTGTTACCAGAGTAAGCACCCATATGTTATCTCCAAGATCTTTATTCTTCAATTTATGAGATCAGTTACATACATCAAATGCATGGAGACTTAACATATACCAATCTTTATGCATTGTTAATGCCTTGTCTTGACAATATGATGACTGGGAACAATTTTAGAGACATGGTTTGATGATAAGGATCCCATCATTGTAACTTATTATAATTCTTTTGCAAGGCCAATGTGTTTCATGAGCTTTATCTAAATAAGATATTTATAACAATTATTCAATGATATTTTATGGATAAAGAAATACCTCTTTAACATTAATAAAATATAATGTTTTATACATAAAATCACTAAATACTAATGCCATTTTAGCCACAATGATTGGCTTGTAGGGCTTATACTAACATCAGCAAAGTACAGTGTCTACTCATGCTTTAATCAATGTTAGACCTTTCAACTTAAGGTTAATGATCATGAATCTCTAAAGGACATTTCTTCATAATTCGTTATGCTCTGCCAGAGACTTTAATCCAATTAATCATAGTTAAGATCATTCAAGATATGTCTCTGATGTCACTCAGAGTGATGAATCCTCTATGGATCACTTATTCATCTACCATATAGTTCATGCCATACCTAATAACACCCTTATTTGATATTTAACACTCCCTATACGAGATGACTTGGTATCATAAGTTTGAGGACTATTTACACGACTGACACATAACAACATATTCTATAGACACTTGAGTAACTAATACCAAATGGAGTTCTCATATGGGCTATGTTCAGTGAACTTGTTTCAACAAAACAAGCACCCATATGTTGTTCCAAGTATCCCGTATACTTCAACTTCTATGAGATCAAAGAGTTGCATGCATCTAATGCATGGAGGCTTAGCATATACTAGTCTTTGTGCATTGTCAATGCCCTGTCTTGATAATATGATGACTAGGAGCATTTTTGAGAAACACAAATTTGATGTAAAGGATCTCATCATTATAATGGTTTACTATCTTTGCAAGGTCATTGTATTTCAAGAGCTTCATCCAATTATTGTTTGCATGATAGTCAATTACGCCACTAACATGAAGGAAAACCTTTGTCACTATAATGCAGTAACATGTATATAGTTAATTAATCATGTATCCCGTGTCCAATACACCAACACATGATACAAAATTAAAAGTTATCTGAATAATACTAATTATACATTACAATTTTAAACACAACACATAAATAACAAAAGCATAATACAATATAAAATAATAATATTAACATGAATGAATACACGAGTATTGCAAAATCAATAAAAATTTAACAAATAACTTTATCAAATTAGATAATTATGCATATAGCTTTTCATTATAGTTATTTTATAATATAATTTTAATAGGGTTTAGTATAAGTGAGAGTTTAACTAATAATGAATTTAAAAAATTATGTATGTATTTTAATTAGTTATTATTTAATTATATTATGGCAATAATTTTGCTTTTTTATAATTTATTGATGGGAAAAAATTAACCATATTCATGAAATGCATATTCATTCACATTTTATCTTATACGTTAAAGCAAAGTATTTAACTCAATAATTTTTGGTTTTTATGTTACATTAATTAAAAATGATTCATTTAAAAAATGCTAGAAAAAAAACTCACATGAAGTTCAAGATTGCACATATCTTATAAAATAAGAAGAAAGTTATCCCAATTATTACTTGTCACGTGTGGCAAGCAATTATATATTTTTTTATATAATTATCACATGTTATATTTGTATTATAATCATATTCTAGATATATATATATA